>JANHJO010005139.1:60381-80793 GCA_032468235.1 Pseudoxyrhopus heterurus | reverse complement strand
AGTGGAATTCTGTCTATTGTTTTGCAGGGAGATTGATTGTTACATAAGAATTTTAAGGAATACTAGAGGTATCAAAGGACATCTAGTTCAAGTATATAAAGACCAAGAATATTAAAGAGAAGTCATATATTTATTAAATATATTTAAGTCAAATGTAAAAATCAGTAGTGTTTCTCTGTTGTGCTTAAAAATAGTGATAACATTGGCTCATCTAAGCTGTTTGAAGCATGCTATGGATAGTCGATAATGACTAATACTCCAAAGCCTAAATCAATAAGTGTCATATTCTGTGGTTTAGGCCTAGAAAACCATTGAGAAAAAAAGATGCTGGTTATATTATAATGACAGTTTTAATAATTTTGAAAGTACATTTATTTCTATTCAGTGCATGAAGCATGCAAATTTACAAAATAAAATTAAAATAAGGCAAGATTACGCAGTGGCTTTTTCTTAAGAGTAACGACTTCCTCCTCAAATATTTCTCATTGGAGATGAAATAGAATCTGCATTGTCATTCCACATTTATTGTGTTTTTCTCAACTCAGTATTGACAAATTAATGGGCTCAATGTTAAAGATGCCATGTAATACTAAAGATACATGTCACTGCAGAATAAAGATTTATAAGACAAGTTTAGAATCGGGTAATAATAAGACATTGTATGAAAATTCCACCATTTTTTAATCCAAGGTTTTTTTTAATTTCCATATGTGGTATCTTTCCCTAGCTTTGCATAGTAAAGGTGGTATTGTTTTAGTTAAAATAATAAATAGGTGCACAGTTGAAAATAGAAACTTGTATAACGACCCTATAATCCCTTGCGGAGTGGAGTCTGGGTAACTGAATGGAACTCAGCGTGTCCTGGCTGGATGCCCTTCCTGTCACCAATGCGGAGTTTTTTGCAGCAGATATATTCTCAGTGTGCCCAAAGAGAGAAATAACTGTCTGTACCTAGGATCGAACTCACAGCCTGCTGGTTGTGAGGCGAGAGCTCCACCTCTAGGCCACCCCCCCTGCCCGTGCGCATGCACGCACACACAAACACTCACACACACACTTAATATGGCCATCTACTTGACGTATTAATCAATGTGCCATAACACTTTTAAATGATATAATTATAGCAATGAAATATAATACAATATAAGGAAACATTTTGTGCTAGACGCAGTTCAAATAACCAATGACAATCACTTAAGATAGGCTCCAAAATCCCCTGACCCAATATCCAGGAGAAGAATCAAGCTGTTTTAACAGCTTTTTGAAAGGCAGACAGATGAGCTCCTCAACTTCCTCCAGCAGTGTGTGCTGGATATCTCTTCTGCAGCACGATGTCATGACCAAGATCTGAAGAAAAAGAGAGGTAGACACATGTTTATTGTTTTCAGTTACAGTGTGTAATTGGGTTCTTTATGCTAAACAAGATTCTGCATTCCATTTAGTTAAAGCAGCTATTTATCCCTTTTCAGCTATCTATATTTATTCTCTTTTTGTAGTTAAGTGATGCTATTAGCATAATCGGTAGAGAAGACTTTCCTCAGAAATGGCCTGACCTGCTAACAGAAATGGTAAATCGCTTTCAGAGTGGTGACTTCCATGTTATTAACGGAGTTCTTCGTACCGCACACTCTCTGTTCAAAAGGTATGGGACAGGGCTCTCCTATTCTTGTTTGCAAGTAAAATTGCTCTGTTGTGTTGTGTAGTAATTGGGTTTTCATTGACTTTGAGTGTGGTTTACCAACTTCTTTTGAAAATTACTTGAATTTTCTTTTCTTTGTTAGGTACCGACATGAGTTTAAATCAAATGAACTGTGGACAGAGATCAAACTTGTCCTTGATGCATTTGCGCTACCTTTGACCAATCTCTTTAAGGTACAGTTTTGTTTTGATATTTGCATCTCCGCAAAAACACTTTCATCTTCAGAGCTCACTTTAAACATACGTTGAGTACCGCGAGGTTGTGATTTCTGCATTACTACTTCAAACGTTAACTTCCTAGGTAATAAATTAATAACAAAAAATACTACTACTAATTAAAAAAAATTGAAATCATTATGTTTTTTTAAACAGCTAGCACTGTTAATATTCAGACTTTTGATGGCAGTGCCTGTGATTGTTTTGCTTATTTTTTAAAATATCTTATTTTTGCATTTCAATAGAAAGAAAGCAAAAACATTGTTTAAAGTTATCATTTATCTTTCTTTTTCCAGGCCACCATTGAACTTTGCAGTACTCATGCAAACGATGCCAGTGCTTTGAAAGTTCTGTTTTCCTCTCTGATTCTTATTGCTAAGTTGTTCTACAGTTTAAATTTTCAAGTAAGCCACCTTTATATTTTCTAGTTAATAATACTGATCCATCCATATTGGCATAGTATTCAAGCAGTTACAGTTGATGAAATATCTTGGTGATGCTAATTTTAAAAAGTCTTCATTGGTTTTTGAGATAATGAAATGTTTTCCTAGATAAAGGTGAAAACTGGCTGTATAAATTACATGGACAAAGTCTTTCTCATTCAGATGAAAAATAGTGTATATATCACCTTTTAATATAATAAGATTGCCGTTTTACATTTAGTTTCTGCTCCGGTTTATTTCAGTAAGAACAAGCCTGATCAAAATTTTTGTCAGAAGAGCAAAGAGAAGAATTATAATGTATGTTAATAGTCAGGATATCAAATTTAGAAAAGTAGATGGACTATTCATATATTCATCTATAATGAAGTCAAGACAAAGGCCACTATTTTCCAAGTTTGTATAATTTCATGTTCACTTCCCTTAATTGAGGGGGTGTCTTTTGAACAAAAATGATTTGTTAAAATACGTTTCTGATCCATTCGGTACTGGAACTGATAATCATGAAAGAAAACAATATACAACTATTCCATTTGCAAATTCAAGAGGCCTTGAATTTCACTAAAAATGTCTATGATATTAAAAATAATAATACCATGGCATAAAGAATAACAATAGCCTAGTGCTGTACAGTTGTACCTCAGTACTAGCTGCTTTAAAACTTGTCAAATTCTATGCAAAACTCTACGCATTTTGACACAAAAATTTTACCACAGTGCTGCTTGTTTGTTACTCGATGCACAAGCTAGAACTTGTCATCATCAGCTGCCCCATGACTTGCTGTCCTTTCCGGCTGAAACAAGGGTCACGTGTTAAGTCACATGGGTTTTTTGGTACTCGTCATTTTTAGTGCTCTTTTAGTACTTGCCTCCCGGAACTATTAATGATGAATACTGAGATACCACTGTATTTATATGTGTTAACTTTTACTGAGTGAAGCTGGAAATTAATAAGTGTTCTGAATGATTAGATAGAATACCAGAATGCAGCTCCTCTGTTTCACTTTCTGGTAAATCACTGTTTTTCTACAACACTTGACAACTATTTTATGACTACAAGCATCTTCCCCATCATCACAGACATTTTCTTAAACTTCCAATGACATGTTTTCAGATAGTCACATGTTGATTGATTTAAAAAAGTTGGGTCAGCTATACTAATCAAGAAATGAAAAGATTAGAATACTAAGAATAAAAAATATAATTTGGGCTTCATAAATCCCCTTTTTATAATTACTGTGTTTTGAAAGCTTTTCTTTGAGCAGGTCCTGCCATAATTAGTTATAAAAATGATTAAAAAGAAGAACTTGTATCTTAACTCTGTAGGACCTTCCTGAATTTTTTGAAGATAACATGGAAACTTGGATGATGAACTTCCATAATCTTTTAACATTGGATAATAAACTCTTACAAACAGATGTAAGTAACATGGTATATATTTTCTTAAGTTTCTCTGAAATGGTATTATTTTTTACTCAGTAGTAAAAATTTTACTCAGTAGCAAAAATAATATTATGACTATATGTTAATTGGTAGCAAAATTTATATGGATCTTTTAGGTGGTAAGGCATATTGAAATGTGAATGAAATAAGTTAAGGAGGAATGTGATAGATGATTATTTTTGTTGGTGGTGATGCTAGGATGAAGAGGAAGCTGGACTCCTAGAACTTTTGAAATCCCAAATTTGTGATAATGCTGCTCTGTATGCACAAAAATATGATGAAGAATTTCAGCCTTACTTGCCCCGTTTTGTAACTGCAATTTGGAATTTATTGGTCACAACTGGTCAAGAAGTTAAGTACGATCTGGTAAGCATAAGTGCCTGGCTTTCTTTCACCATGCTTGAAATAAAGATTGTGGTACTTTTTAAAATAATTTTTGTTCATGTCTTTTTCTTGTAGCTGGTAAGTAATGCAATCCAGTTCCTGGCTTCCGTTTGTGAGAGACCCCATTACAAGCACCTGTTTGAAGATCAGAATACACTGACAAGTATTTGTGAAAAAGTTATTGTTCCCAATATGGAATTTAGAGGTACATTTATTTATGATATTTCTATACAACCAAATTAAATTTATGTATTTCCAGCACTTTACCTCAAAAAAGATAAAGCATTATTAAACAAATTGTAGGGTCCTTGGTGCTTCCTGAGCTTGTTTGTTTGTTTGTTCATTGCCCAACTAGATAACACCATCAGTGGAAGTGAATTTAGGGTTTGCCTCCTGTTTATATACAGTAGCTTGTCCTCCCAGTAGTGGTGTAGGTGTGGTTTTCTCCTTAATAGTTCTGTGATTATAGTATTGTTTTCTGCTTGATTTTTTGTCATTGTTAATCCCTGCTTATCTAACTATTGACTGCTGGAGAGGATTTGTTTTGGACTTTTAGTTTCCTTCTTAGCTTTTTTATAGTTTCATTTGAATGGTATGTAAGTTTGGTTTATTTCTATATCTAGTAATTATACAAAATTCACAAATCATGCATGTGGTTGATTGAACAAATTGTTAACAGGAATATGTATTAAAAACAAATTAGTTTTAACCAAGTGTTTAATCTTTACAATGTTATGTCATCTAGCTGCTGATGAAGAAGCTTTTGAAGATAATTCTGAAGAATATATTAGAAGAGATTTGGAAGGATCAGGTAATTGTTTTAATAGTAAATAAACTAGTAGTGGATAAATATACAGTGTGTGTATGTATGTTCTCTTTTTTTGTTGATGACATCCTATACTTACTTGTTTAATATACACAGTATGGTAAATCTTATTCAGTAATATTAAAAGCATGTATCCAAATCAAGAGACAGTGATGCTGTTTAAGTATAACCTGCCAGGCATTTGATTTTTATCCTTTTCTGATATAGATATTGATACCAGACGCAGAGCGGCCTGTGATCTAGTAAGAGGATTGTGCAAGTTTTTTGAAGGACCTGTAACAGGGATCTTTTCCGGTTATGTTAATTCTATGCTACAAGAATATGCAAAAAATCCATCTATCAATTGGAAGCATAAGGATGCTGCTATTTACCTTGTAACATCTTTGGCATCAAAAGCTCAGACACAAAAGGTACTTGGTTTTGATTAAAAATTAAAGGATGTAATAATATTTGGATTCTTATGGGAAAGAAGTAATAATATCAGTTCATACTTTGATTTCCATCAAGTTGCCATATTTTAATCTTTAGCACGCTTCTTAAAGGTGTTAGTCCCCTGGTGTATATTAGTTGCAATCTTTAAAAAGCAGATATCATGGAATACTTATCCTTAGAGATTGCCTATATGGACGTTATTCAGATTACCTCCCACCCATGCCTAAGGTAGCTATTCCCCAGTGTTCAGCAAAGAAGATACTTGTTAACTAGTGTTGGGACCTGAATAAAGGTGTCTTGGGGTTTAGTAAAATGAGCTGTGCTAGAAATGTGTAAGGTGAAACGTATAGTAATGATAGGTCCTAAATACAAGTCTTGTAGAGCTGGAATGAATAGAACTTTGGTGAAATGGAGACAGATATATTCCTGGTTTTCAGTTGATTTAATTTCTTTTCAGCAGTAGAATCAGATTGATAACTTCATTCGTTGGAGAAGTACAGAAGATTTCTACAATAAAATTTGTCATGGTCATGCAGATCTTTCAAAATCTCAGTGTTCATTCACTCTTGTGAATAAATTGGATTAAGTGGGCCTACTACTTGCAGGGTCACTTCTGAAACCGAGGTTAATATTGCTAAAGTATCATGGTTAATGTACTTTATGCTGGTCCAAGTATAATATTTCATTTAGAGGGTTCATTTGTTTCTATTTTACAGTTTAAACTTTGAACCAGAACAATAAGACATATAACTTATGGAAACTGCTAGAAACCATTCACAGCGCATTTCAGCAATGCATATTTAAATTAAAGTATAAATAAATTAATACAGATTTTTAAAAAGTGATTATCCTGCTTCCCTCTATAGCATGGAATAACCCAAGCCAATGAACTAGTGAATTTGACAGAATTTTTTATGAATCATATTCTACCAGATTTAAAGTCTCCTAATGGTAAGTTTAACATTTTATACAAAATATCTTCAATATGTAAGTATTAACTAACCTGGATATAATTTTGGAGCTGTGTATTGTATTGTATTGCATTGATTTCTGTAGCCACCCAACTCAACAGATGACTGAAGAGTACATCATAAAATTGTTATTTGCTTAATTTAGCAAATAATTCTTGTTATTAATATTAGTGGAAATCTTGCTTCTTCTATAAATTGGGAAGTATGCTGAAGATCAAGATTCTAATATATGTGTGTGTTCGTGTGTATTTACTTACTTACTTACTTATTTATTGCAACTATTTTATTTTACAGTAAATGAATTTCCAGTGCTTAAAGCTGATGGCATCAAATATATCATGATTTTCAGAAACCAAGTAAGTTTTTTTAAAGTATTTATTAGCTTTATATGCTGCCACCTCCCAATTCTATTGCTTTATCTATCTTAAAATCATTATTGTGATATAACTTGGAAACTCATGAAAGCCAATATGCAGGAAGTGCTTGATCTTCATTTAAATAGGAGGTTGCTCCCTTAATTCTTAAAGATTCTTATCCTCATAATACTGTAGTAGATCTCAGAGCCCCTGTTTCTTGTGTATTATGAAAGCTAAACCCAGGAAGATGAAAGTAGTCAAAAAAAAAAAGACTGTGTAAACATGGAGCATGGGGTATTTCAGTCTTGCAAATATTTGACATTTCTAATCTTACTTCTAAATGTTGAATTGAACTTTGGAATAACATAGAATCTGAAATACAGAATGTCTTAAGTCTTACTGATTGTATTTTTTTTCCATATGGTTTTTTTAAATATGTAGACCATCTAAATATACTTTTATTTGTTCATGATTCTAATTCTTTATATAAATTAAAAAAGCTTCATACAGTTGTGACTAAAACTTACAGTAAGTACTCTGTGCACATTTTTAAAATAAGACAAATTTTAGTGGCAAATGATGAAATATTTCACCTGTACTTCAGATGAGTTGGTATTGTTTCTAAAATATTTTATCTGTGTGTTTATTTTATAGGTACCTAAAGAACAGCTCTTGGTGTCTATTCCTCTCCTAATCAATTATCTTCAAGCAGAAAGTATTGTAGTTCATACATATGCAGCCCATGCTCTTGAAAGATTATTTACAATGAAAGGAGTTAACAATACCACACTGTAAGTTTTAGACTGGTTATAAATCTATATCTATAGGCCCTTCCATGCCTGCACCAGTCTGTCCCAAACTTCCCACGCACATACCTTGCACTCCGGAGACAAACACTGGGGGGGTCACGAATGCCGTTGGGGTTTTTTTGCTCCCCAAAAATACTGCTGAACTCAACACCCCCCACCACACTGTACTGAGCATGTGCACAGGGCTCTGCAGTTGCTGAGGCAGCGACAGCCAGTACAGACAACGCATGCAAATCTGAGGCTCTACCAGCCAATAGAGGCAAGGCATGCAAATCGGGCAAAGAACGCTGGGAATTGTAGGCTGTAGCATTCCTTGCTTGCAGCGTGTAAATACCCGGGCCAAGCTGGGTTATCTGCTAGTGTACTATATAAAGCATGTATTTCTTCCTTTCTTATTGCTCAGGTTGGAAAAAAAACTTGATTTTTAACATTCTCGGCCTTTAGAATCCTATTTTCTAAAATTATCCACATTTATTGTAATGGTAATTTTTACATTTCTTAAACTAAAACTTGATTGAACTTCAGTTTTAGAGGGACATAAACATCGCATGATTTTCTGTTTCTTGCATTTTTGTCCATTCTCTAGTGCTTCCTGCTTTCTCTCTTTAAGAGAAAGTCAGAATATTTGTCTCCTCGGAGTATTGATATGTAATCAAAAGACTACTGGGGGTATTAAAATATTATCATCTTCTACAGAATTTCAGCTTCAGAGATGGTTCCATGTGTTGAAATGCTGCTAACAAATCTTTTCAAAGCTCTGACACTTCCAGGGTCATCTGAAAATGAGTACATTATGAAAGGTAGGAGCCTATAAGAAATGAAATGGTAGAATAAGTAGAAAATTCAAAAACTTAACAAATATACTGTTGAGTCAGGCCGAGGCCCATTTCGGCCTAGATTTTTGTTTCATTCAATAATGAATAGTGCTGGGATATTTGTAAGCAGGAGATGGAAAAAATAGCCCTCTCCTTTTGTTGTTTTCCTGCTGTTGATATTTGGAGGCATGCTGCCCACAACTAGAGTTAATCATTCCTCCAAGTTGATGTCCTCCAAAATGTAGTGAATATCTTGATAACATAGGATTGTCATGTTTATCATTTTGTCAGACTGGAAACGAGCACAAAAACTGCAACTTCCAGGCTAAATAATTTTTTAGCTTAAAAACTCTAAAACTTGAATTATATGCTTATTTGAAACTTATCACACATGATGTTCAGTTTATCTTGATGCAGTTGATGTGATGTAGCATTTTTATGCAGTTTATAAAATTAGGTTACAAAACATTGCAGTTATTTCTGCCTTCATTTTAATATAAATTTCTGAATTTTCAGCTATCATGCGGAGTTTTTCTCTTCTTCAGGAAGCCATAATTCCATATATCCCTTCACTAATCACTCAACTTACAGAGAAATTACTTGCTGTTAGTAAGGTAAGGAAGAAATGTATTTCTACTTGTACCGCCTGTTGCTTTTTCTCTTTTATCAAAATGATTAGATGGAGCGCCACACATTTTTGTACCCTTCATGACAGCTACATTTTAGATTGTCTTTCTATAGAAAGAAGGAAGATATTCAGATTTGCTAGAATCTGAAAATCTGCTAAAATAATATAAGTATTTAGGGTTGCTATAGGCTAACAGGCTATATTGCCTGTGGCCCAGATGCTGGGTGCCAAAGTAGCAAAACGGGGAGGAGAAAGATGACACAAATAAATTTTAAAACAATATGGGGGGATTTCCCCCCCCAAATAGGGACAGTACAATAGTAAAAAGGAAGGTGTATTCTCCTATATTAGATCTGTAATATTTCTTAGTGTTATGGAACTTTTAATATATACAATTGTTCTAATTATTTATCCTAATGATAAAGTGAATTTCCCATTCTAACAATTGCTTCCTTAAAAATGTACAGCTCTTGGCAAAAAAAAAAAAAAGGTTTGCTCAGGTGTAGGAAGCCTTCAGTTAAATACCATCTCTTAAAAGGCATTATTTGATCCAAAATAATGAGTATTTGACATATTTGTGACAGTTTCAGTTCTTGTGCTGCGAAAGAGAGTAGCTGAGAAGATAGAAATTTTGCGCACCCAACTTTTCTGTTTTATAAATGGGCAAACAAATTTCCAGAAATGTTAGGGAGGAGATCTGTTGTTCAAAAGGTGAAACAATTTTTAAAAAATCCTACTGGATGAGCAGAATGCCTGCTCGTTTTGATCTTGGCCATTTTATGAAAGTTTGTCTCACAAGTGAATATACATGTCCCAGGATAATGTTGCAGATCCAATCTGGGTCAGTCACCGGGACCAGAGGTTTTATCTTCTGATTTTTCGGACTCGTGCTAGAGCCCATTCTCAGGGAACTTCTCACAGTGGGAGAACAACTCTTCACACAGAGAAGTTCCCTGAAAATGAGCTCCAGCCTAAGTCGAAAAGCTCAGAAGATAAAACTTCTGGTCCCAGTGACTGACCCAGATTAGATCCTCAGTTTTGTCTCATTTTATTTCGGTGCCAAGTAAAAGTTTTAAAACGTATTATGGTTTATATTACAGAAAATTATTATTTTTTAAATATAAGCAATAGAAATGGACAAAAATGGTTGCTCCTATAGCTCTTTACTCCATATGATTTTCTGAAAGAATAAATTTTAACAATTGTAGGGTGTAGAAGATTCTATAAGAGAGGGGAACCGGGCCCTGTGAGCAATGGTCTGGTCTGTATGTGTGCGTAGCTCGACTTGTGTAAATTGAGCTGTGCATGTATGTGCATGCACGCCCAGCTGCTGCTTGTGCAAATCGAGCTGCGCACAGACGTTGGCCTGCCACTCACTGGACCTGGTTCTGAATAGGCCATGGCCAGCAGTTGGAGGCCCCTAATATAAAATATCTCAGTAATCGAAGACCATATTGATACTTCTCTCTGATGACTCATGGGAATTCTAGTCAGATACGAACTAAATATTGCCATCTGAAGCCATTAATATATTTATAATGGGGTATATAAATGGTAATTGTTACAATTTGAGTAAAATTCTTGTAGTTTGTGTAGTCATGATGGCATCGTACACAATGGTAGACGTTTTCCCATTTTTATTTTATGTATTTTGTTCTCTTCCTATCTTGGTTTTAGAATCCAAGCAAGCCTCACTTTAACCATTATATGTTTGAATCAATTTGCTTGTCAATACGGATAACTTGCAGAGCAAACCCCGCAGCGGTTGTGAGCTTTGAAGATGCTCTGTTTATGGTATTCACTGAGATTCTACAGAATGATGTGCAAGGTATACATAAGCTATTAATGAACCAATGGACTGCTCATTTTAAATGGTTTATTTTTAATCTACCTATATCCAGACCTTTTTGTCTTTAAATTGTTTTCTAGAGTTGACAAAATATAGCTCTATTTGCTATGATTTATAGTCCATCTTTTATTCAGGCTTGGCATGTATTTCAACTCGGATATACTGTGGATATCCAGAATCACAAGTGGGTCTTGTGGAATATGCCAGGGCCATGTATGAGCTTTGTAGAAAGGAAATGGCATTTTCTTAAGTCCAATCTTCTGTATTCAGAAATGGATTTCCTTTCCATAGCTATTCCCTCCCACTGTAATATATCATAAAGTCTTTTAATTAAAATTTATCTTAATTGGATATCAGCAACAACACATGATCATTGGACTAGTTATATGAGAAAGCATAAATTCTGTGCCCCTGATGTAACCTGGGCTAGGCAGCCTCTAATCCTATAGGTGCTGTTAAACACCTATATCCCACATCATGAACCATGTTGGCTCAAGCTGTTGAGACTTGAAATTTGCTCTCATCATGACATTCATAGAAGATGAACTGGATGGACCTGCAGTGTCTCTCTACAAGACAGCTTCTTAAAAATGCTACAGGAATTTTGTAGCATGAGATTACTTTATGGCATTACTGTGTGTGTGAATATAATCTCCCAATCACTAGCCCAGGCTATTAACTGTTTCCTCCTTTTATCAGAATTCATTCCATACGTATTTCAAGTGATGTCTCTATTGCTGGAGATGCATAAAAATGATATCCCATCATCCTATATGGCCTTATTTCCACATCTGCTTCAGCCGGTCTTGTGGGAAAGGTCAGGAAACATCCCTCCTCTGGTGAGACTTCTTCAGGCCTATTTGGAGAGAGGAGCCAATACAATAGCAAGTGCTGCAGCTGACAAAATTGTACGTATAAACTCAAATGAGAATGATATTTTTACATTTGTATGTATTTGGGGGTGGGGGGAGGGAAGAGTTACTGTCTGACAGTACATTCATTACAACTGTAATTGAGCCTGGAATAATGGTTATAAATCCTGCCCGTCTTTAGGTGGGTCATCATGTGCTAAAGAGAGATCTTTTCTGGAGGGGTTTGAGATCTGATGCCATGTATTCTGTTTGGGTCAAAACTATTTTTTTCATGGTTTTATATTTTATTGTATTTTGTATATTATAAGCCATCATGAATGTTGTCATTATGACATACACATTTGATTAAATAAATGCTGTTGAACCCACTGCTGATAATTCTGAGCATACTCCAATTTTTAGCTTTGTCATGCCAGAGTTAAGGAAATAGACCTTAGGATTCTTTGATTATTGTAAATGAGCAACCTTTGTTGCAAAATCTGAATTTTAGATACAATTTTGTAGTTAAATGGCTTATTCGTTGTGCTTTCAATTGCCAGTAACCAAGATTGTTTTGCTTTCAATTTTAATTTATAGCCTGGACTACTAGGAGTATTCCAGAAACTTATTGCTTCTAAACTTAATGACCATCAGGGGTTCTACCTTCTGAATAGCATTATAGAACATATGCCCCCGTAAGTATGGACATTCACAACCCGATTTTTGTAATGGGTGTGAATGATTATTTTGGCATTATTGAAACAATGTCTACAATGATGCACTAGATGGAATAATCAGATTGCTGTGTTCTTTTTTATTTTTTAGTGAATCCATTGATCAGTACAGGAAGCAAATTTACATTCTGCTTTTCCAAAGACTTCAAAATTCCAAAACAACAAAATTTATCAAAAGTAAGTTCTATATAAATGGCCTTTATGGTTTGGGAAATCATCTTGAGGATGGCTTGATAACAATTAACATGTTTTTTACCTTCACTTTCAGTTTGATTTCTGAGATAATAGAATAACAGAGTTGGAAGGGACCTTGGAGGTCTTCTAGTCCAACCCCCTGCTCAGGCAGGAAGCCCTGTACCATTTCAGACAAAATGATGAAAGTAGTATTGGGATTTCAAAGTAGCATATTATTCCATGTAAAGCTTAAAAATTGTGGCAAGTAAAAAAGGGTTGGGAGAATTGTAATGGAGTCCGTTGTTTTTAAGAAGAATCCTAAAAGCCAGGAACATTGGGAGCGAAATGATGAAACATACACCATGACATAGAATCTGTGACTTATATACTTGCATCAGATGTTGGGATATAATTATATAAAACCAGGATTTTCTCCCTTATCTTCACATAACACTTTGTCATAATCTTAATTTGTCCAAGATAACTGCTGCTTATAAAAGAGATTGTACCAAATGCTTCTGTTGTTTACAACTTTTAATTATTTTCTTTTTTAATATAGGTTTCTTAGTCTTTATCAACTTGTACTGCATAAAATATGGAGCAATAGCGCTTCAAGAAATATTTGACAGCATACAACCAAAGTTAGTATGTTTTTAAAAATACAATTGATTTTATTTATTTATTATATTATAAATTGTATTTATTTATTAAAAATACAATTGATTTTATATTCCGGATTTCTAACTATTGTATTCTTAGGGCTAAATATAAGTGTTAATGCCAGTAATTTGATAATATAAGTTCACAAAAGATGCTTCCAGATTGCCTATCCCTGTTTGTTGTTACTGTCAGATATTTATTCCTTAATAAGTAAATGCATGTGGAAGATTTATATTACTCATTTATTTATTTATTTTATTGCTTTTTAATTAATAACACAGAAAAAATGAGCAAAAACAAAGATAAGAGTGATGGAAACACATTGTCAAACAGAAGAAAAGAAAAAAAATCATAAAAACTGTTTTTCATTTTTTTTTCTTAAAGCACTTTTTATGAAGATTTGTATTTCAAGTGAATTGTGGGGATGAAATGGTGCAACTTTGTGAACACTTTTCAAAAATGCTTACATTAAAACATACATCTATAATGGAGCTGGAAGCCAAGATTTTTCTTTGCTGGATCAGTATTCCTGTGTGCAGGTTTTTCTTTTTTCACACATAAGAGTGAAATAATAAAATGGAAGAAAAATATATACATCTGGCTATATTACTGGAATAAGGGTTAAACTTGATGTAATTTGGTACAGCAGATTTCGTACAGTTTCAGGCAGAATCATTGAGAAGGCATTAGTCTGTTGGAGTTAAATGTACAAAAAGTACCTCCAATGTTTGTAGAGAAGGGATAGAATAAAAAAAAGTGTATAACTAAACACAACTTTTACCTATAAACTACCAGTTATTGAGCAAAAAAATGTTATACAGGTTTCACTGAGGCTTGGAGCTTTTCTAACATGGTAAATTGCACAACTTAACAGAACAACTATCATTCTGATAATTGGCTAAAATCCTGCTTAGTCAGAAATTCTTATTGACACTTTGGATGTTGAGTCAGTGACAGGCTTAACTCTGATGAAGTGAGCGATACAGAAATGACATGAATAGATAAATTCTGTATTTTTTTCTATTCATGATGAAAGTTGGAACATTGGGAAAATATAGATCTGGGTATATTGAAATGTGAATGAAGTTAACTTTTTTTTAGCAAAGAAGCAAAAGATAAAAAATAATTTGTTCTATGAATTTAAATAGTTGAAGATTTGGGGAGACCTACTTACTGTAAAGGAATGATGAACCCTCTTAAAATTCTGTGGGAAGTAATATACTTCACTTATTGAAGAATTAATGAAATGGGTTGACAGCTGATGAATTTATTTAAAATGTAATATAGTTGGATTTTGATTTACTCTAGATATCTACTAAAATAAAAATACATTTATTTCTTTTGCACTTAATAGGATGTTTGGAATGGTTTTGGAAAAAATCATAATACCAGAAATACAGAAAGTATCTGGGCAAGTAGAAAAGAAAATCTGTGCAGTTGGCATCACAAAAATACTTACAGAATGTCCTCCAATGATGGATACAGAGTACACAAAGTTGTGGTAGGTATAGCCACTACCTTAATAATTAAGCTTGGTCATTAATTCTCCATCCAAAAATAATACTGTGTTTAATTTAATCTGCTGCTACGGTGGCAAGGATTATACAGCTATTTCTTTTCCCACATGGCAAGATCACTAACTATATTTCGCAAAGCCTTTAAACCTAGCCACATCAAAAATCACATTCGTTTTCTGAAAGAGCCTCAACTGTATGAGAAGAAGAGGCAGAACCTGGAGGTGGAGGTAAAAAAAGGATCAGCCTAGAATCCCTAGGCAGACTCTTGTGCATAGGCATGATTAGCAGTAAATCAGTTTAATTGGACCTTCACGTGTACACCTGATTTTTCATCCCTGACATTAATCTTCTGAACACACTCAAAAATTTTCAATTGATTGCAAGAAAAAAACATCAACATGGCATCTGAATGACAGACTGCAGCAACAGCAGATCAAGCAACATCGGACACTGTTCTGTGTTGCCAGGATGGTATGGTAACCAAAAGGCACAATATGTCAGTCCCTATACTCCTATTGGTGCAACAAATGCAAAATTTGGCGCAACCTTCACCTCCGATAGCCCCAATACCCGCACCTGATCTGGCAGTACTGCCAATTTTATAGGGGACTTGTGGCAGCTTGCCAGAAAGATTTGGAGGAGTATCAGAAAGGATGAGAACTCAGATTCCAAAGAGGCCATGCAGGATGGCATGGAAGAAACAAGGGGTGATCCTTGCAAATGTTGAATGTATATTCCATAATTGAGAAGTAGGAAAGTGATTTATTAATTGCTCAGCTGAGAAAATGAATCTAAGTAAGTGATTTGCATTTATGAATACATTGAATGAATAGAAAGCTACTTCCATTTTCACAATTAGAGCACCATTAATGTTCCAGGCCATTGTGCCCCATTGTGTCAGATTCAAGAGTATCCCTCAAGTATGGGGGTGGGGAAAGGGAGGAATCACAAACCTTTGATTGCATAAAAGGTTTTACTTTTCTCTGGATCCAGCCTAGTGTTAATAAAGAGAAACCACACCACAGTCAACATTCAGACAATCAAAAATAATGAAATCTACAGTAGGAGTAAATAGTGTAACAAAGCTGAACTGAGGTGCTGTTACATTACAGAATGCTCCAGTCTCAGCAATAGCTTCAATGATATTTAACATTACTAAAATAGAAATGGAGAGTGGTGGTTAAGACATCAGGCTAGTAACCAAGAGACTGAGTTTAGTCTAGTTCTAGCCTTGTCTTAGACACAAAGCCCTAGGAAGAACAAGCAAATGGCAAATCACTTCTGAAAAACCTTACCAAGAAAAGTGTAGGGACTTTTCCAGGCAGCATCCAACAATCGGACACAATTGAATGGAAGAAGAAAAAATAGAATTTATATTTTAATGAAATTTAAAAGAGGCTTGAATTACATGAATAAATTTTAGATAGATGATAGAAAGACAGATGTGTATGTGTGTGTAAAAAAAGTTAGAAAAATTATTTGGGCATCTTTAGAAAGATAGGCTGCTAGGTAGGGTTTTTAGAGATATTTCTTTTCTAAATTTTTAACTGTCGTCATTGTATCATTGTTAAACCCTTCTCTAGCTATGATAAATGAATCAAGTATTCTCTTCTAACAAGCAATTTGATGAGAGGCATTTTCTGGTTTTTCAGGACACCCCTCCTTCAGGCCCTTATTGGTCTTTTTGAATTGCCTGAAGATGACACCCTTCCTGATGAGGAACACTTCATTGATATAGAAGATACTCCAGGATACCAGACTGCATTTTCTCAGCTTGCCTTTGCTGGGAAAAAGGAGCATGATCCAGTTGGCCAAATTGTGAATAATCCCAAAATCCATCTTGCACAGTCTCTTCATAAATTATCTACTGCATGTCCTGGCAGAGTAAGTTACTTTAATGTGGGAATATGTGTGGAGCTGAATGAGCGGTTGTTAAGTGAGGACTACCTGTATTTTATATTTTCTAACTAATCTCTCCTTGAAAATGCTGAGGCCAAAATTACAAAATTGCTCCTCACTAAGTTCACATGCATATGTGAGCACCATCCTGACTTCCTCAGAATTTGCAAAAGGGTTTTTTGCACATGACCGCAGGGTCATAAATGTGAAAAATGGTCATAAGTCATTTTTTCAGTACTGTTGTAACTTCAGACGGTCACTATAAACAAACTGTTGTAAGTGAAGGACTAGCTATATAAAAGTTTAGAGCTCGTCTCCAACTAACCTACTTGTTTTTCACCCTTGCTAAAAAGAAGAGGAAATGGCGTGGGAGGGGAGCAGGGAGAATTTCCACAGAGCTGCAAAGCTTTTATCATTTTTGAAGGTCCCAGACTTTCAGTTCCCATAGCAAAGTCATATGTCTCTTGGTCATGGTGCCAGGTTTTAATAACATCCTAGGCCTTTAAGCTGGAACTTCTGCACAGAACCTAGCATTGGGTACTGTATTTCTGCTATCATTATTGCAGCTTTTAAGAGATTGAGATATATATCTAGCTTGGTATGTATCCTTGTTATACTTTGAAATCTGTTTGCTTGAGTTATTAATACATAAATATATAATATATAAATCTTAAAATCTCTTTATTTACTAGTGTGCTCATTGTGTTTGGATCCAAAAGAACCAATTGCCTGGACAACTTATTATTGCCCTGACACTTGGCAAAATATAACTGGAATTATAGTATGACCATACAATTCACAGGGTAGAGACAAATAAATACTTGGGGATTGATGGAACCTAGGATACTTAGTTGGAATAATAGATTTTTTGTTTTAAATTTGTAATTTAAATGCATTTTAAATATATATTGCTTATGTCTTTTAAGGTTCCCTCAATGCTAAGTACCAGCCTGAACACTGAAGCTTTGCAGTTTCTTCAAGGATATTTACAAGCTGCAAGTGTAACATTGCTCTGACATTTTTAATCTGAGTGGCAGAATTTCAGAGTTACGTCAAAGAGCGCTGATATTGACTGTCTTCTAAACAAAGCTCGGACAAAATAAAACGAGTTGCTATTTCAGAAATACATCACAGAATTATTGCTTGATGCAGAAGCTGAATGATACTGTGTTCATGTGTTCATAAGAAGGAAGTGATTTTCCTTTTCCCTGTTTGTTTTCAAAGGGAATAGTGTTAGAAGTTTATAATTTGGGATTGATTGCAATTTCACATATGCTGTGATTGGATAACATTTTAAAATATACAGAATACTGGCTGCACACTCACGTTGTCACATATTCTTTTTTCCAGTTTATTGTCATTTGTATTTCTTTTGTGTCTTCTAAAATTTATCTAAATTGTGAATAAATAAGTTGTTTAAAAAGTATTTGTCTAGTAGTGTATGTGTAACTCAGTACCATGCCATAACCACACTTCAACTTGCTTTACCTAATGCTGTTCATAATGGAAGTTAAGGGTTTTTAAAGAGCTCTTTCAAAGAATTCTACCTGTCTTTGTTAAGGAAGACAGTAGTTTAATACCTTTACTTTTGAAGAATGTATTGCTGTAAAGTATCATTGAAAATAATTGCTTTGTATTATTTGCCATGCAGATGTTTCCTACTAAGCAACTTTACAGGTACTCCTTAATTGTGATCATAATTGGGGCCAGAACTTCTATTACTAAGCAATGTGGTTATAAAGTGAGTCATGCTGATTTTATTATCTTTTTGCCATGTTCATTAAGCAAATCATGTGATTGTTAAGCAAATCTGGCTTCTGACTTGGGAAAATTGTAAATGGTGATCACATGACCCAGGAACGTTGCAACTGTCATAATTATATGCCTGTTGCCAAGCAACCAAATTTTGATATGGGGATGCTGCAACAGTTGTAAGTCACTTTTTTCAGTGCCTTCATAACTTCAAACGGTCGTTAAACAAATGGCTCTATGTTGAGGAATACCTGTAGCTTAGTTTTCTTCAGTTTAATGTTTGAATGCTAAATCTCAGTTTAGCGTGTATAAGTACGTTTGGAAGAACAGTTATCTTTCTAATTATGCCTAGATGTCTGCAAAGCTAATGTAAATAAGGTTTGGGATGAGAATGCATTTAAAAATGGTTGGAATTTGATGTATTGAGAAATGCTTTAAAATTTACTCTATAGAAAAGATTGCCTATTTCTTGTGCCACTTATATAGTGAAAACTAAAATGCATGTTCCTACCTGAGTCTACAATGTACTAGGAGTCTTGTTTGGGTTTTAGAGTTGTATGCAGCTTTAGATATTAATATGAAATGCAATTTATAGACCGGATGTTAGATCAGTGAAAAGGTTGAAGATACATAATGTTGATCTGTTCCTATCATAAAGCAGATTAAGTCAAGCATACGATTATCAAAGTATTTTAAGATAAGTTATTTTCTTTAAATCAGAGGTCCCCAACTGCATGTGTGTGTGTACATGCACAGCTTCACTTGAATGTGCGCATGCACCTGCCGCTTGCACGGAACCTCCCCCCCCCCCGCCAAGCTTTGTCAGCTGTTTTCCCCAATGTCCAGTTATGACAGTTAGAGTAATGATGGCCATCTGAAGCAAATTGAGAGACTGTAGTTGGTTAAGGTACCACTAGTTCTCCTCCCACTTAAGCATGAAAAATCGGCTGGGTGATTTTGGGCCAATCACTCTCACCCCAATTTAATTCACAGGATTATTGTAGGGGAAATAGGAAGGAATACAGGTAGTCCTTAAACAAACACGACCAAACTCAGAATTTTGATTATAAGTCGTCGTGGTTGTAAGTTGAATCATTAGCTCAACTAGATTCTATGACTCTTACGATGGTCATTAAGCAAGTCATATTGTTGTAGGTTTGAATCCAGCTGATCCAATAGGCTTTTTTGTTGGAAGATAGCAGAAAAAAAATAACAAAATGCAAATCCCATGACCATGGGATGCTGTAACTAGTCATAAATGTGAGCTCGTTATCAAGTGTCCAAATTGTGGCATGTGACTGCATTTTTGACTACGGCATTTCTGTAAATGGCAATGCTACAGGAGATTTATGCTTTAGTTTGCAGCATATCCCTTGATACCCACCATTGTCAGGCCCGTCTTTCACAGATCTGATTTTTCAAGAAGGGAAATAGATACATTGCAAAATAATGCATAAACCCCCTCTAGCATCATCTTTATTTACGAAAATGCTTCTGTTTCCCCTCAGACTCTGAGGAATTCTTAGAAAACAAATGGTGTGTAAATGGAGTTTGATATTTGAATGATGAACCTAATGTTTTATTCTAGCACAACTGAACATCTTAAGGCCTGAAGGTAATAAGAATTATTGTTTTGTGCCATCCAGAGTCACCTCAGGTGAGATAAGCTGTATAAATTTGATTTATAAATAAATACTGTTTATACATTAATATAGCTATATGATTTAGTTGGTTTTGGCTTTACAAGAAGTGTGAACCTCAGACAAATCACAATTAAACATCTTAACAATGTCTGAATTAGTAATTAGGAAAATTATACCTGCCCCATTTCTCTAAATGCCAACCAAAGTTGCAGAATGGTCATTTTAAAGCACCAGAAGCAATACCGCAAGGTTGGCATTTATCTGGTAATCTAAATTAAATCTTTTGTAAAATATTCCCAAACAACTATAAGTCTAA
>JANHJO010005139.1:48660-59540 GCA_032468235.1 Pseudoxyrhopus heterurus | reverse complement strand
GGAGAAGGAGGAGAGGGAGGGAGGGGGCGCGCGACTGGGGGATGTGGGAGGGAGAGGCCTCGGCCGGGCCTGCGCCCAGGTTGGGGCCTAGCGGGACGGCCGGCCTCGGGCCACCGACGGGGAGGGAGGAGGGGGGTGGGAGAAGCTCGGGCTTCTCTGAGGGGGCGGCAGAGGCAGCGGGGCTCCTGTGCTGCCGGCAGGTGGAAGACGCGAGGTTGAGTGACAGGCGCTCCTATTCCTCCCCTCGCTGGAAGGAGCTAAAAGGGAGAATCCGCGGGAGATGCCTTCGGGGATAGCGGCTCCTTCCCTGCCTTTCCTCTTCCTCTCGTGGCCCCCCGAGGTGGGAAACCCGGCGCCGCTGTGGAAAAAGTGGCCGTGGACCGCGGGGAGGTACCGCAAGTCTTTCCTCGGCATCCTAGGGATCGGCTTGGCTTAGAAATCGCATCCTTGGGAGAAGTAAAACGAGGCCTTGTTGTAACTTTTATGTGAAGCACGGTAACTCGTCTCTCCTGCACTATATACACTTATGTACTCTAGGTTTCTTTTCCTAGAGCCGTGCAGCATTTTTATCTTCACGTGTAACGGCGTTGTGTGTGTAGTAGGCTGTTTTTCGGCGAGTACCAGATTTCCTGACCTTCTCATATTCGACGCAGGATAGAGAGGCTCACTCTGCAGAATAGCTGCTCTAATGTCTTTCTTCGCTTGGCAGCAATTGCAGAGTAGAAACTATTACACTTACCTTAAACAAATGGAAGGGGTTCCTTCCGGTGGAGAGTTGAATTTAGATGCTGCCTACTCAAGTCACCGTTTTTCCTTTGGATTCAGATCCTGGAGTATATTCTGCAGCATAGCCTCTGAAAGCTGGCAGGGTTTTTATTCCTTTGAAAAAAGGCTTTGTGTGCTTTCATGTGATATGCTGTAAGGTATTCAGCTCCTAATGGAAATAAACGGCTTAAGGGTTTGTGGTTTTCCCCTCACAAAAACACTGTGTTGTTTCACTTTAGGAGAACTAAGCATTTGCTAAATCCAGAACCACTTTTAAAAATTTAGCAGACTTTTGTAAGTGCATCTCTTGCTTTGGTTTTAAGAGGCTGGGTTGAGATTCGGCCACACTTGGAGAAGAAAAATAAATCGGCAAGTTAAGTTAGTTTCCATTCATTGATTTCTGTAGGCTTAGTAAGCATTCCAAAGGGTAACTTTGCAACAGGGTACAGTAAAGTCTTCCAGTAGTAAAAATTCCATTGCAACTTGAAGATAGAATCTGGAAATATTTTATTTGTTCTAGGGGAATAATCAATCTATTCAACTGACATTTGAATAATTTGAAGTTTGGTAGGCTGGGGAATTAGGAAAAAAACAAACTTCAAAATAGCAGAGGCAAGCCTTTTCCACATCACACCAAAGACACATGCTTTTGTAAGTCAGGCCCAATTCAAAATATGATTTTACTCTCAGTACTATTTTTAACTTTTTGCATTGTCCTGACATGACAAACTCTTTTCTACTGGTAGTGAAATGTGTGTAACTTAAGACAGCACAAATTTGACCAAAACTTGTATAAATTATTTTGTAGTCAAGAGACCATAGTCGGAGTGTCTTGAATGGCATTGCATTTTGAAAAACTGATCAGATTTTGAACATCATTAACAGTATTCCAATCTTCTTACCTTCCAGATTCCACTTTTTTGTGACTGATAGTTAAATAAAGCAATCAATTTGTCGTTTGCTGCAGATACTTAATAATTACAATTAATAATTTATGATTCTGGTTGCAGTTTTGTTATTGTATTATAAGCTGTCCAGATTCTTTGGTTTGGGATAGTATGTAAAGGGAAATATTTCAATTTTGGATAGGTTTGAACTACATTGGACCTCATTGCACCAAATTAAGCTATTAATTTAATAACCTAGGAAAATATGATATCCTAGGCACTTTATAGGGAATATGTTCTATTGAACTTCATATGTGTACAGTTGGGTTGTGAAAATTAACAATGAACTTCCCTAAGTAAAATATACAATATTCTGGAGTTATGAAGTCACATTGTTTAGATTTAGCAAAAGCTGATTTGAAGTAGGTTGTGTATCACTTGATTAAACCAGATGAATAATTGCTTACTGTCTCTGTTGAAGAGTGCGGTAATTGATGATAAAGACTTATCTTAATGCATCCATTATGTTGTGAGCAGCCACTTCTTAAGCTCTTGGCTTTCTTCTATTTTCACAAACCCTAATTGTAAACTCTTTTTAGTTCTTGATTTAGGATTCTTATGTTTTGGAGTAGCAGTTTTGGATGTCATGAAAAATCTAGTATTTGTTTGGCTATTAGAAAAGAACAAAACAGGACTAAACAGGTTTGATCCACTTGCACATAACTTAATAATATGCCAGTTGAAACAAAAAAATATGAACCTACTTATAAAACACATGAGAATATGATAGTTTTCGGGAAAGATTCTATAAATTAAAGTCAGTGTGTGAATAATAGTCATTCTTAGTAACTTAACAAAACTATTTTTCTGTTACTTGAGAAAATTAATTAGATTATGTACTAACTAAACTCATAGGGAACAAAGTTAAATAGTACTACATCTGTTAGATATTCCTATTTCTAATAAGGATGATAGTATGGGACAGGTGCACATTTCCTTATCATGAGTTAATGCATATGTAATATGCCATACTTTGCCTTGTTCTGTGGTTGTAGCCCTTCTTGGAGTGTCACATCCCATTAATTGTTCTGCATCTCAGTTCAAATCTCTTACTTTAAATTTATGCTTAATATATTTGCTAAATGTATGTCATGCATGCAAATTCATTGGAAGAAATCAGTGATGCTAGGAATGGTTGGTGGAACAAGAAGAAGGGGGAAGCAAAGAAAACATTGGCTTGATAACATCAAAACTGATGCAAAGATGAACATCCAACAATTGAAAGAATCAGGGTAGCATGGAGAGCATTTGCCTATAAAGTTGCCAGGAGTCAGACACAACTGAATGGTTAAAACAACAACAAAACCTGAGCTGTATTGATTTCCCTAGTTGCAAAAGTATTATTATTCTTTACTCTACTTTGGCCCTTGAAGTATCCAGAAATGTTTTCCGTGTATGCAGATGTTGGTATTAAATAATGCTGCAACTCAACAACAAAAAATTACTAAAAATGCTAACACTCTCTGATATAAGTCATGGAATTGGCAATGCCACCAACTAGACTTCTTTGCTACTTTTGAATTGGCCAATCACTTTGATTTCTAAATGTGTATGTGTACTTTCTGTCTAGGCTAGAGAGGATAAAATAAGACTGTTGAAGTTACTTATTACAACCATAGAATGTCATTCATCAACAAATATTTGACCACATACACATGCTGAAATGAATGGGAGTACACCAAAAAATTTTATGTTTTCATTCATTTCACTTCTTTAAAATGACCATATTCATTTCTGTGCTTCCAACAAAGAAGACTCCTATGGAATCTGAAAGTAAGGTCTTATTTGCAACAAGAACTTGGCAAAACCACATGTAATGAAATGGCTGTAGATCATGTCTTCAGAGGGGAAAGGGCTACAGGATCCATTAAAAATAATAGTTGCCTGTGAGGGAATAGTTAGTGCACCAATCAGGTATTTCGTTGAGATGCGATTACACCATTGGTACAGCCAGAAGATGCTCAACAGCATACCTTTTGATGCAGTGGCAGATCTTTTCTAGGGGCAATGATATTTTATGGTGGTGAACTTGAGTTTTTAAAAACACCAATGAAGAGTGTGTTGTTCAGGCCTCCACACTGTCATTGTTTAAAGAGGTATTAAATGTTGTAGAACTTCCTTATAGTTTATGTCTTTGTGAAGACAGTATAAGTTGGGTTCAGAGGTCTACCTGAGAAACAGGGTAGGTGGAAGCTAATCTTCCTGCATTTCTTTTCTCTACTATTCCCTCAGTGCTTGAATCAGCAGGGAACTTTTATATCATTGGGGAAAGGAGAGTAAACGGAAGAGAAGAAAGCATTGGAGATAGGATGGAATCATTTTATGAACAGTCAGGAATGGATTGAAGAAGATAAAACTGTTGTTTTTGTCAAATGATGTATCTGTAAATTGCAACTTGATGTGTTCATCAAATCACTTTTTAATGGAGTTGCTAATTATTGTAGTCCTTTATATCTTTGAGCTATTTTCTAATTATATTTCAATGCGTTTCCTCAAGTATTTTTAATTATTCTGCCACTGTCATTATATATTTATACTTTACTTTATTGTGACTTGTTGCTGCCACTTCAAAAAACTTTTATCAATCTCAGTTTGTTGTACTATAATATATTTAATGGCTTACGTTTTCTAATATCTATAGTACTGCATAATTAAGGTGTTTAAATTTGGTTTTGTTTACTTCCCATACTGTTCAGAATTTCAGCGAGCAAAGTTCTGATCAGTTTTTCCATCTTCATCAACACACTACAGGCATTAAAAATGAAGGTGCACTGATACAATTATATTTTATATAGTAATAACAATATGCATTAGCTTTAAAGGGTTATTGGCTAAATTCTTTTATTTTAGTCAGTGGATGTCTGAATCCATTTCTTCCATCTTACAGAACAATAAACATATTACAATGAAAGAGTAGTTGTTTGATGTGAGGATCTACATATTTCCATGTGTGATAAGTAATCTGTTCATGAGCTAACTGATCATTAGTTTAGAAAGCTAAAGACAGTT
Organism: Pseudoxyrhopus heterurus; assembly: GCA_032468235.1. Taxonomy (NCBI): domain Eukaryota; kingdom Metazoa; phylum Chordata; class Lepidosauria; order Squamata; genus Pseudoxyrhopus; species Pseudoxyrhopus heterurus. The sequence goes on along the minus strand of JANHJO010005139.1, from coordinate 54,819 downwards.
TACTAAGCAAGACAAATGTAAAATTTGTGTGTTGAGAAATTAGCAACATTTGAGCACATACACTGTCACTGGGTAAAATAGTTTAACCTATTATGCATAGTTAAATATTAAAAAAATGATTTTATTGTGTATGAACTATTAATATGTACACTATTAATGTGTTAATGTATTAAAAAAGCAGGGATCTTTATAGCAATTGTATATAGAACCATTGTAAAAGGCATTCAGTTTTCCTTTAAGTGACTATAACATGCAGGGTTGTTCATAGCTATATGTACATGTAACTCACGTTATATGTTGTGGTATATTTCAATTTTGACACAGAAGGAATCCACACCACAGATGCATTGGCTAGTCTAGTGCTTCACATTTAAGTCATATGCCTATTCCTACACATGTTGCTGATTACTTACCCTTCCAACATATTTTACCCAGCCTTAGTTAAATAAAAATTGAAACATAAGAAATCAGAAGCAATTCTTACAAGAGTAGATAGGAAGCCATAGAACTCAGAATCAAAGCTTTCTATCCTAATTTCAAAAGAAATAAAATCTGTGGATATTAAAGAATAATATGAACTTTAGAGATCATTGTGTGTCTAAATACTGACTTATGCAGGATTAAAAATGAATTTTATAGTTAATACTAATAAGATACAATTGATAAGGCAAAGCTGCCAAAAGCAAAAGCAAATCAAGTATATTTACATGGGATATTTTTGCATGGGATTTGCATGGGATATAAAAACAAAATACTGTGCTCTCTCTTTTTTTAAAATAGTTTCCTAATCCTACAGAATAGGCATCAGATATTGTTAAATAACTACGGTATCTCAAAAATATGGTATAATTGAATATGTCTTTGGAAGTATAGTGGCTTATTTCAGATAATATCCAGATAGAAATTAATATTTTATTAAATTGTACATTTTTCCATTGTTCCAGCTAATGTTGATGAATAAGGTAATGTAAATACTGTGCAACGTTATTCTAAAATAAAATGCCCTACGCTAAATAAATTAAATTAGCATGAAAATCATATAGAGCATATTTGTAACTGTCCTTTTCCTTTTAATATAGGCAATTTCCATCATATAAATATTTTCCTTGGAACTAACACCAAAAGTAAACTGTCCCAGGAACACCAAAAGGTATGGAAAACTTGTATTTGGCGTATAATCCACGAACTCTGCATATTAAATTCTTGCCAGTTCTAATAATTAAATATTGGTCTCAAAAGATAGTGTCACAATTTGGTTTGCTTGCTCAGTTGCGAAACTGATTCCCTGTCTGCATAGCCCCCAATGACACATGATTCCTTATTTATCACTCTATCGTTTTTTTGAAACACCAGGCATATCTTGTTCCTAGATTTCTTTACAAGCTGCTCTAGTTTGTATATTTACAGTGGTGCTTAAAAGTTTGTGAACTATTTTGCTTGCTCAATGTTTCTGTATAAATATGACATAAACTCTAATCTGTTCTATACATACCGCAAGATGCAGGTAGTCCTTGAATTATGACCACAGTTCAGCCTTGCAGGTAGTCCTTGAATTATGACCACAGTTCAGCCTTGAATTTTGGTCATTAGTTGTTGTGCTTGTAAGTTAAATCACCATGTCACTGGGCTCAATTTTATGACCATTTTTATTACGGTTATTGACTGAGTATCATGTTTGTGAAGTAAATCACATGGTGGCTAAGTGAATCATGGGGTTGTTAAGCAAATCACATAGTCATAAGTTTGAATCCAGTTTAATGGGGTTTTTTTTGCTGGAAAGCAGCAAAAATGTCACAAAACATGGCATCGCAGCAGTCATAATTTCAATGATGGGTTGTAAGTAACTTTTTTTAGTCCATTGTAAGTTTGGAAGGTCGTTAAGTGGCCAGTTATAAATTGACGACTGCCTGTAAGGAGAGCTTAGTTAGCAATGAGTCAAAAACATACAGTACTTGCTTGTTGTGTACTTTTTCCTTCCAACTCTCTTTGAGTTGCTTTGTTGATGACATGGGTGGTAAATAAATACTGCCACGTATACTGTATCATTGTTATTCTGCGTGTTCCTGATAGTGCTGTCATGAACACTTGACATTCGCAGATTCAAGAATTTAATTCTTTACATACTATCCTGGAGTTCTTTGGGACCTCCCAGAGTATTACATGCCTTACTCTTGGTGTGATCATGGCTGGTTTTACTCTCCTAAGGAGAGTAAAAATGGCATTAAATTGCCTTCATTTGTACATGATCTGCTTGACCTTTGCTTGATTTGAACTGGAGGAGCCCAAATTCTTTGAAAATAGTTTTGTAATACTTTCCAACTTGGTGAGCATCTTTTTTTCTTCAGAAACCTCCTTTGTTCAAGCCATACATATCTGAGTGGTGAAAAGTAAACTTCAATAGTGAATACCAGAATACTGTTTCTCTAAATAAGACGGGACACACACACACACACACACACACACACACATCTGATTGTCATCCCATTGATTTATTGAAACAACTGGCACTAATTTCCAAATGAACTGGTAATCCTAGAGGTTCACATTCATTTGCCATTTAAAATACATAGCTTTGGATCATTTTTCTCAATAAATCAATGAACCAAGTATAACATTTTGCTTAACTGAATTGTCTTTATCTAGTTTTAGTACTTGTATGTAGAGTAGATCATGTTTTAAGTAACATTTATGCAGATACATTGACAATTCAAAATGATTCACAAATTTCTAAGCACCGCTGTATTATTGTACTCATTATCTCTTCTCTCAGTTTTTTAGCTTTTCACATTCTTGACAGCTTAGTTGCATTTTGAATCTTGGACTTCCTGCTTTTTATGGAAATACTGCTTGGGAATAGCTAGGGCAGGGGAGAATACAATTCTATTTTCTTTTTGAAATCTAAGCTTAGTTTTGCTTGCCAGTCACAGTACTTTCATTTAGGAGTTCCACAACTCTCATTCATGGACCATTGAAATGCCAGACAAAATCTGTATGAATTTTTTTTTTAATTTATATGAGAAGGCCCAATATAGAGGCAAGAATAAACATAACATTTTAAGAATATATTGTTGACAGTGATCTTGGAATAGTGAAATTGATGTGAGCCTTCAACAGAGATTCTGTTTTTATCTTTTGGTATATCCAGGTGACTCAGTGCTTCTAATGTGCCAGTGAGTCATTCTAAACAGATAGTTTGATAGAAAACATCGAATATGCATCAAGATAATGGAATGGATATACATTTTCTGAAAAGGACATTATAGAGTATTGCACTTCCATACTCATTTTATAGAAGATTCAATTAGTGTGTTTCAGTTTTTTAAAAAAAGCAGCTGTAGATTGTGGTGGTAGTTCATGACAATTTTGGTCTCTCTTATGCAAGAACAGTAAGTTTATTTCAATTAAAATGGAAAGTCTCTGCTTTCATGGTTCCTGGAGAGAACTTCAAGCAGTGGGACTGTATCCTTGCTACAGAAAAAAATATATATAAATGAAATACTACTTGGTCATTTCTTCCTTTCTGTGAGTCAGAAATTGGCTCCACCGTGTGGAGATTTATGATAGAAGTCAAGGAAGAGTTACTTATGATGTTTTGTCAGTTTTTAGAAGTGATCCCCCTAGTCTATTATCACATCTTTATGTAGTTCATAATACTTTTCCTCCAAAACTATACAGTACAGACATTATTAGCGAGCTATCAAGTTGCAAAGTTTTGTCTATATAAACAAACCTTTCTGCACCTGGAAAGCAGGAGAAGGCAAGAAAGAATCATTTTCTGAAACTAACCTCCTTTTGGCCTCTCCTGACCATCAGTACAGTTCTAAAATGTTCTATGTAATATAGATTAATTTGTAGAGCTTTACAATATAATATAAATAAACTAGGATGGTCTCTATTTCTATCTCTTTATACTGCTTGAATGGTGGAATATTCTGAACATTTCAAATATTTATAGATTATGAAGAACAGCCATTAATCAGTCTAATCTAATTAAGGCTACCATAGTGTCCTCAGCTCCCATATATACTCAATGAAATACTGTCTTAAAGTAGTCTTAAAAGCCAGGAGACTGGGGGCATTTTTATGGATGCAAACTGAATCTATGTAGGCACAGATCTATAGGTCCCCAGGTTATCTTAGTCCACATAGGTTTTTAAAGGTGGTGTTCACCTCTTTGAATTGGACCTGGATCAGACTGGTAGCAAATGTAACAACCAAAGCATAGGTGAATTGTAAACAAATTTATTACCCCAAATTAACAGACAAGCCATCCCATTTTGGACTAGTTAAAGCTTTTGAAAAAGAACTCCATATACAGTGTGCCACCTTATGTAAGGTGAGAAGGGCATGGGTCACTATTACCAAGGTATCCTGATCCCACAACGTCCACAATTGGCACATCAGGCAAAAATGGCAAAAGCATCCTGGTGCAGAAGCTTTACATTCAGGAGAATTGCATTGGGGAGGAGTGTAATCCCTACTAAGAGCCAAAGATGGAACAGGGACTGGGCCACATTGATCACTGACAAAAGCAACATTGACTCAATAATTTGATCTGAATTTGTTTTACCCATCCAGACCTAGCATGTTGGAGCCCATTACAGGTAGTCCTCGACTTACGACCACAATTAGGACCAGAACTTCTTTTGCTAAGCAATGCAGCCATTAAGTGAGTTGTGCCTAATTTTATGACCTTTTTTGCCGTGATCTTTAAGCAAATCACAGTCTTAAGCAAATCACAGTCATTAATGGATCCAGCTTTGCCATTGTCTTTGCTTTTCTGAAGCCCCCAGGAAGGTTGTAGATGATGATCATGTGTCCCCAGGAATATGCAACCATTGTTAATACATGCCAGTTGTCAATCACCTGAATTCTGATCATGTGACCAAGGGGACGCTGCAGTAGACATAAGTGCAAGAACCTGTTGCAAGTCACTTTTTCAGCACTGTCCTAACTTTGAATAATAAAATGAATGGTCATCTGTTGAGGATCATCAGTATATTATCTGTCATATAGGTGGCATTTTTTATATATATCATGGGGAGATGTGCAGTTTAAAGTAGAGTTATAAAACATTAGATATTCACATGAGACATTTAATAATATATTTCAGCCCTTGGAGGCCAGTTTTACTGGTAAAAAAGCAAAGTTAAAGTAATGTTGTTGAACTGTGTGTCTAATCCTGCTTCAGTGACTTAAAAAATTCCCATTATTTATAATGAACCCTTATTTATATTTCCAGATATATTTGGGGTATTTTCTCCCTAAACTCTTCGGAGGTGGCTGACAGCCCTTCCAGGTATAGTAGACAGGAAACGTAACCAGATGAACTAACTACCTTATTGTAAGGCTACATTAACAGAACCTTGCAAGTTTGAAGGCAGAGATTTCACCCCACTACTTTTATCTGCTTGATCCATTATGGCAGATCCTTCCTCAGAGAGATTTTTTTTTGTGACCTTTAAGCCACTGCCTCTATTGTCTGATTGTTTCCTAAGAAGCATCTCTTTCCTTCTTTACCCAAGGTCATTCATAATCTATTATACCAGTAGTAGCATCAATGAATAATAACAACAATACAGATAGCCTTTGCTTAACAAGTATAATTGGGACCAGCAAATCTATCACTAAGTGTCACAGTAGTTAAACAGGACATCATGCCGTTGTTAAGCAAGTCATCATGGTTAAAGAGATGTGACTGCGACGTGCAATTTCATTGATGGCTTCACCATTGACTCAGTTTTGTCGAAAGCCATGTGTGTAGTGCTTAACTGGTGATTGTATAAATGCAAGATTCTGCAACAGTGGTAAACACATACCCGTTGCAAAGCACCCAAATCTCAGTCACATGGCCTGGGCAATGCTGCGTCAATCGTAAGTGTGAGGACTGGTCATAAAATTATTTTTCAGCTCTGTCATAACATTGAACAATCACTAAAAAGAAGTCATTAAGCAAGGATGCCTGTGTTTTTGAAGGAAGATTTTAAACCATTCCATATAGCAACTCATTCTCCTGTTTGCAACAAATGCAGCAGACGGTAGTTCTCATAATTTGCTCTATTATTTTATTTTTGCAGGATTCCCCCCCCCCTTCTACTCTCTCTCTCTTTTATAGAAAAACTGACTAGTCCAATCATTACAAAATAATTTTCCTGTTGT
>JANHJO010005139.1:27751-48560 GCA_032468235.1 Pseudoxyrhopus heterurus | reverse complement strand
ATAGTAAAGACTTTAACCAGTTTTGCCTGGTTTGCAGCCAAATATCAAGAGAAATGTGTCCATAGTGACACTTGCACCTACGACTGTAAGAAAATATATGCTATGCTTGTCATTGTGATTTTCTTTAACTTGGGATACTTGCTGTTATTTTTGCTACTGTATAACTTTGTTACAGCAAAAATGATGCACAAATAAAAACAAGAAAATGAAATGAGAATTAGAGATAGCTTGCAAATTACTTTGTGTTTGACACATCCATTCTAAATTTGGCATCAGTTGTGAAAGCCTGCAGAGTACTTGAAAATAAATGAATGTTATTAGCACCCAGGGTTTGAGCAGCATTTACCGGTGTATTTCCTAAAGCTGAAAATGGGTCAGCTTTATAGCTTTGAAGAAATAAAGAAACTTTTCTACTAAAACTCTTTTTTTAAAGTAAATAAACCCAACTATAATGGGCATTAGAAATGTTTAATTGTGACACTGGGAAGGAACAGTTTATCAAATACCATTATACATTTCATATTCCAGTATGTTAAACCTGACTCACTTAAATTGAGCAGTATTTGGTGTTTTTGGAGTAAACTGCATTGGCTATAAAAATTGCCTACTGAAAAATGTTAACTATTACTTCCAAGAACTCATTAAATATTTTTATGACTCTTCTTTTATGTGTTTTTGATCCCTAGCTGTAAATGGATTTAATGATTTATCCAGCAAGAATAGTTAGCTAAAAACTATACGTTGGTTGTTCCTTGCAACTAAAACATGTTAATTTTTTATTGTGTTGGCAGCCCTCTCAACTGTATATTTAATCAGAAAATAAGAAAAAGCATCTGATTGACATAAAATTTCATTTTTTTTCTTTATTCTTTAAAGGTACAAATTCAAGCACTTACACAGAAAAAAAACTGCATTCAAGGCCAAGTTTACCTGCACTGATTTCAATGGAAATAAACATGTCTCAAGTTCAAATTCAGAATCCAACTGCTACCCTTTCTAGCAGCCAAATACTAAGCAAGAACCAATCTCTCGCACAGCCTTTGAGTATTCCTTCTCCCACTAGTTCTTTGCCCTCTGAAAATGCGGGTAGACCTATTCAAAATTCCGCTTTACCCTCTGCATCTGTTACATCTACTAGTGTTTCTGCAGGTAAGCTTTAAAATATCTTTGATATATGTTGATAATTTTTGATATTAATCTTTAGTTTAAAACGGGTCCCCAACCCTCAGCCCATGGAGTGGCACCAGTCCGCGGCATGCCAGCAATAGGTCCATGCAAACAAGCAAAGCCCCATCTTCAGGATGCAGGCAGCATGCAAAACCACGCCCCTCCCCGGGGCCACGGAAAAACTCTCCAAGGTTGGGGTTGAGGATCACTGGTTTAAAACATTGGCCTTAAATTATGTTTTTAATGGAATATTTTTAAATAATGAAATTATTATAAAAGAAGAATTGCATATGATTGAAATGTGTGAAAACAAGTGTTTGCAAAAGAAATGCAGTTAAACATTTTTCTAATTTCATTTTATAAATGTCTTCTGTCTTTCACCATTTATCAGTAAGTCTGGGGTTGTTTTGTTTTGTGGTTGTTGTTTTTTTGGTGCAGTGTCTTCTGCTCCAGTATGTAAAATATGCAAGAATACTTGTTTAATGGCACTTTTTTTAGGGAATTTGATTTTTGATCCACATGTTGGTTCTATTAGCAACTGAAAATTACTTTATGTATCTTATTCTTTAATGTTTTCTTTTCTTTAAGCATTAAACCTGAGCAAAGCTTCTAAGGACAGATTAGTATCTAGAAGTCTGAATAATTTCCTCCTGCCCCAACCTGTTCTACTCCTCAGACTTCAGCTGCTTGATTTAAGAGAAAGGAAACGACCAGATGTGTTACTAATTTATTCCTGCAGCTCTCTTTAATCACTGTCACAATAAAGGCTGTATCTTCTAAATTAGGGGTGTCAAACTCAAGGCCTGGGGGCCGGATCTGGCCCGTGGGGTGCTTAGATCTGGCCCGCAGGGCTACCCTGGAAACAGCGAAGGACTGGCCCATAGTGCTTCTGGCAGCAAAATGGGGCGCAGGGGACCTCATGGACAGCCTCCTGCAGCACTCTGCCAGCCAAAACGGGGCACGTTTTGACCAGCAAGGTGCTGCAGGAGATGTCCGTCCTATCTCTTCTCCTCCACCCCCTTGGGTCAGCCCGCAGAGGAAAAATTACAATGCTTATCTGGCCCTCGAAGAAATCCAATTTGACACCTCTGTTCTGGTTTAGACTGAAAATACTAAGATCTGTACTTGTGCTTTATTAAATTATTTTCAAATTTTAATCAAACGTTTAGCTACACTAAGCAGGAATGTAATTGTTTTAATTTCAGCTTGGTACAGTGTGTGAGCATGACCAATGTGGTTTTTAAAGCATAGCTTTAATCTCTTGTGCAAATCCAGCTAATTGTGTTTAATAAACAAATTTAATAATTTATGATTTAGGCAGATGTAAATGATCATTTGTCACTATGAAGAATCCATACAAATTAAGGTTGAAAGTCATGCTTAGGAAGAACTGAATGCATCCATTATGTGCCAGTTTTTGAATATTGTACATACTATGAGAGTGGTATCGTATAACATTATTGATTCTGTGTAGTCCATTTGATAAAGTTTAATACAATTAAAAAACCCTAGTATTATTGTTTCCGACTCTGGTAATTTTAAAAAGCAAGAAATAAAACCTTGATAAAATCCAGTCTTGCTGTACATTACCAGGTTTCTTGCAATTAGAGCTGCAAATCAGGAAGCCTGTAAGCTGTTTCCTATTATATGATTCTAATCTCAGACTACTGTAGACCGGAGGACAAAAACATCATGCATTTGTGACTTGGATCACTTTGTTATTCTCTGAAATTTATGCTTTGGCTTAAATCCTAATTGGGATGAAATTAGGTGACATAATAGTAATGCTCTACCTGGAGTGAGGCACTAAAATAGTTGTCTCTTTAAAGGAAGCATTGGGATACACTGAAAGATAAGAACTGAAATTTTGCAATTTTTCTAAGTATTAAAAAATAATGCAGATAACAGTAAAGACAAGTGAATTCTTGGGATGAGAGCAGCTCTAAGGCCAGGTTTTACTATTATGAATATGCCATTGTAATAATGTTTCAATCAAATATAAACTACACAGCCTCTAATCATCAAATTAAGGCTGTAGATGCATAACTTATTTTCTTGCCAAACAAATTAGTTGTTATTTCTGTTGCCAGAATTTGTAACAGCAATATTCACTGAGCTTAAATATTGCTTTCAAGCTTAATTCCATCTTGACATCTAATTTGTCTAGAATGAATCATCAATTAACTTTTCAGTAGTTAAGGAAATCAAATGCAACTGGCATGTTATATAAAAATATGTTTTAATAATTGAAGGCTCATGCAATATACGACACATTTCATTTTCTTAAGTTTATATCATATTACTAAGGGGCCAGACAGTTCTTTAGTTTTATTGGAGAAGTTATTACAAACTGTAGTAACGCTTTATCTTACCTTTCAGTTTCTTCTAACATGGCAAACCCCAAAGAGAAAACACCCATGTGTCTTGTGAATGAGTTAGCCCGTTTCAACAAGATTCAGCCTGAATATAAGCTTTTGAGTGAGCAGGGTCCAGCTCACTCGAAGGTAAAATTGTTTGTATGCTCGTCATGTATTTAGCAAAAGAGGGATCTCTTGGATAAAGAGGCTTTATGTGTGTATGTGAAAGAGACATACAGAAAGTTTAATATAATCTGTGGTATGGCTATATTAGTTTGAGATCCTACGTATTTAAAAAAAAATGATAGAAAATCACAATGGTAATTAATTCTATTACAAGCCCAGTTTAGTTTTTAAACACATCCCATTGCAATATATTAAGTCAAAACTGGAAATTATAAATCAAATTAAAATATAAACTACATAAGAAAGCTCAGATTTTGAATTGGCACAATTTCATGTGTAAAATTATAATCCAAGAATGGTTTCCAGATAATACATTGTGATGGGATGCTTTGAAAAATTAAACTGAACTTGTAGTAGAATTAATTACTATTGTGATTTTCTATCACCTTTTTCAAAACCACCTAGTATCCCATGCTAAGATAAGAATAGTTTTTCTTCCTTTTTTAATGATATCTACTGAATTTACTGTTTCTTGCCTAAACGGGAGCATATAGGCTTTGTTTAGAAAATGGTTATGAAATATTTTATAATATTACACATTTTGAATGGTGCACTGCAATATGTTATTTTTATATGTCTGATTTTTTTTATCCACCTTTATTTCACCGTGTATCTTATTTTTCTAGTTTTTTGTATGATTTGTGTTATTCCTATTTATAAACTTTTAACAAACTTTTTTAAAAAAAAGAATAACAGCTTCTACATTGATACAGCTCAATGAACAATGTGGACTTTTCTCAAAACCAGTCACCTTAGGGTAAACCATTATGCTTTGGCCTCATGAAATTCTAGTAATGAAATAGAAGTAAAGTGTGAATGAATACCAATATTACAATGTGTAGTATGTGCTAGTTATAATCTTTAAAGGTTGTATGGCCTTCGGTACCTTAAATGTTAAGTTTGTTTATTTAAATCTAGGTAACAGACCTTCTCAGTGGCAGTTTCTGAAACTCTGGAAATTCCTAACAGTAGAAATTTGGGCAGCTACTACTTCACATAACCTTCAAAGGCTGCAAATTTGGCTTAAAGTGAGGATAAAGATGTGGCTAGTTGGCTGGATTTTGTGAAGCTTTTAATTTTTTTGTAGCTTTCTAAATTTCAAAGCCTATACAATTAACCTAACAAATACATTTTGAAAATACAGCCTAACAAATACATTTTGAAAATATAAAACTGCATTATAGTTAGGCCTTTCAAGGAGGATATCCAGAAAAATGGATCTTCTTGGTAACTAACAGTGGAACCTAATTTGAAATTTTGAGCTCATAGTTAAAAATGGAAGGATATTATGTGCCTTCTGCTTATTTTGTGCTTTTGAATCAATTTTTAACTCCTGGTAACTATTTGGATGTCCCTGCGGTTTTCTTGGCAAAGTTTTTTGGACATGGTTTGCCGTTGCTTGCTTTTTAGAGTGATGAAGTGACAGGCCTAAGGTCTCCAAGGTTTCTAGCGTGATGCCTTAACCACTATGCCAAACTAGCTTTAATGTTGCTTGTGTAGTTACTGATTTATAGTATTTTACATTTTCACTGTGATTTTATACAGCTTATCAACATAAAAACATTTATAATACAATCTATATATCTATAAAACAGAAGTGTGTTTGTGTGTGTGTGTGTGCTCTGTACGCTCCTACACAGCGCAACCAATCTCACCCAAACTTCGCACATACATTCCTTGCCCTTCTAAGATCAGCACTGGGGGGGGGGGGTCACGAACGCCAACGAGAGGTCTGTGCCCCCGAAAAAAGCTGCCGACGTGCTGATCCCCCCAACACTCACTGGCAAACCTGTACTGCACATGCCCCAAGCATGGCACATGCGCAGTACAGCCATTCCATGGGGCTTTGGAGGCTGCGGCCAGCAGTAGAAGACAGCTGTGGAGCACGGGCGGCAGCTGACCACCTCAGCTTCAGGGGCAGAGGCGCCGGCAGCAACGAGACGATATACCCAGGCAAAGCTGGGTAATCAGCTAGTTAACTATAAATCTGTTACATGTTTCAGCCAATCTTTATATTGCTTTCCACTGGTTTCTTTTATTTTGGTTTTGCACAGTAGTAGGAAATTATATTAAAAAAATACCTACTGAATTATTGTAGCGTAGCAAATGAGGTTAAATTAAAGACATAACCCTAACATACTTTGAAATGTTAGTTACAAAATAGGTCCCAGAGATCACACATTTATTTAATAACTTTTTACCTTTCAAAAGTAAACACATTCTTGGAAAGATATATGTAAAGACAGTTGGGGAGATGAAACCCATAGAAAAAAATAAGGCCTTTCTTTATTAAAAAGTAGATGGAATTTGTTCAGTTTTGCTAAGAAACTTATACATACTCTATACAGCAATGCTAAGCTTTAGAGATAAATTATCAGTGTGTTATACTAATGATACATGGATGTTACAACTTTTAGCCTTTATATTTGAACACCATATACATATTATGTACAGTATGCATGATCAGGCAGAGAAAGTTAAAACTTATTTTTCATTTCTAGGTGTTTACAGTGCAGCTGACTCTTGGGGACCAGCATTGGGAAGCTGAAGGAACTAGTATTAAGAAAGCTCAACATGCAGCTGCTGCCAAAGCTTTGGAAGGGACAAGATTTCCTAAACCTACAGCTCGCCCATCTCGCAATGAAGGAAAGAATCCAGGTACAGTATGAGCTGCTGCCATAAGAAAGGTAGAAATTTCAGTGACATGTAGGTTATTGCCAGAACTTGAGAATTTTGCCCTTGTTTTTAAATTAAAGTATAATCTTGTGCTATATTAACATGTTTTAAGAAAATAGACTGTATTCTTACCATCTTTTTTTCTTTGCATTTTAGTGTGACTTGTCTTAAAAGAAGTAAGAGAAATAAATGTATATGATAAAGTGTGGTAATTGCTAGGTAGAACTGAATTCATGCTATGTGAAGGGGGCCGCAGTGGCTCACATGGTAAGGCATTGGGCCTGCGCACTGCTGAAGTCGGCAGCTCGGCGGTTCGATTCCCGTGAGTGAATAAACGGTGTAGGGACAAGAAAGGAGCCTCCCCCGAATGCCTACAGACATTCAGGCGTCCCATTGGTAAAGATAACACCGCCCGAAAAAAATCCTTTCACAGAGGCAGCTAGCCACCTCGGTGATTCCTGGCTAACACCTGCCATATGCCAAATAAATAAATAAATACTATGTGAAAATGAATTTCCCATTTGACAGATGTAAATACCCAGCTTTGAAATGATCACATTGATTTTTCATTTACAAATGTAAAATTACATTAACAAGAATTCATCTATCCATATGATTTATTTAGCATTTGACTCCAGAGGTAGATCACATATATTAATATTAGCCAATTTATTCTTCAAAAGAAAGACATATATTTTTTAAAAAAATACTGATTATGATAGACTATATTAAACTGAACATTTGGAATGGTATAAATGATACTTTTCCACATAGGTTTGCTAAACAGCAAGTATTACTAAATAAAAATAGTGTAGTATTCAAACGTATGACTTTCCACCAGTGAATGATTCAGTATCTTATTTGATCCTATTTTGAAATGTAATCAAGGCAATATCTTTTTATAACAGAACAAAAATAGTAGCAAACTCATTCATGACCTTTTAAGATTCACTGATAATTTTGAAGTCTGTTTAAATAAATAGAAACTCTTTCATATGAAAAAATAATGGCCAGACCTCTATTTGATTTGATCCATTCCAGGTGGAGAGTTGCAAACCGATTGAGATTTACATGTCAGTGTATGTGACTGTGCATATTTAAATCATAAGCAGCAAATATCAGAAACATAAGAGCTTTAAGGGGAACGTGTTGCTTGATTGAATAACCCGATAATTTTTTAAAATCTAGCCCATTGCTGCCAGAGTCATTAAGGTATATAGCATAATATGTTCTTTTACTAACTTGAAAATTAGATCATTTGTAACGTGCCTTTGTCTGTTATGGTTGTTGTAATGCCAAGTTTAGAAGATGGCTGCAGAATTTTTCATAAATTGTCTTCGCTTTCCTTGAAATCACAAAGCAGTTTTTAAGAACATGAAGTAGCTGATCTTGAGAACTTAGTTTAAGTTACAAAGAGCTCTTTTAGGGTTGTTGTGGGTTTTCCGGTTTCATGTTAAAAGAATTGTTGTTATTTTATCTTGCCTTTTTTATGTAAGTCAAACATATCTAATGCCCTTGTCTCCTATTTCTCCCACAACAACCATATACAAAGAGTACTGTATATACATTAAAGTATTGCATTGTTTAGCAACTGTTCAGTTACAGCAGCACTGAAAAAGCAACTTTATGACCGCTTCTCACATTTATGGCTGCCGCAGCATCTGTATGGTCACGTGATCAACATTTAGGTGCTTTGCAGCCAGCAAACATTTACAACCGTTGCAGCATCCCATGGTCACATGATCGGCATTTGTGCACTCCGCAGCTGGTTTTCCAACAAGCAGTTAATGTGACATTGTAAACACATTGTGCTCAAGTGATGTTTTGCTTAATGAGTATGTTACTTAACAATAGAGATGCTGGTCTCAACTGTGGTCATTAAGTGAGGGCTACCTTTATATCCCTTTAACAATTGATTTTTGAAAGCCTCCTTAGATTTACAGGGTTGATTGTATATTTTTTGGACGCTGACCCTAGGATAAAATCATTTTTTTCCCCTCTGTTGTCCCTGCACTGCAATGACATGCCCATTAAGGCTGATCGATCTTCAATTAACTCTGCAGTTGTCTCCTTCCACATCTGGTTCCTTTTCTCTTTTCCTGTTTTGCTTTAAACAGTTTTGGGGCTATAAATTAAGAAAAATTACTGTTTGAAGTACCCAGGATGATGTATTCTGGGAACACTGAACATTTTTGAATGTAAGCCTGCCTCCTGTTCCTTGCTCTTAATTCTTTATCCTTAAATATTGCATATTGCTTGATAACTATTGTTAATGCTTTGCTGTAAAGCTGTTGTATAGATGGGATTTTTAATGATCTGTCGGTTTATCTGTAAAATGAGAACTTCAGCCTTCAACTCTTGCTTTTTTTGGTAATTCTATAATTCTTTCACAATAAAACATTGATATTTAATCAGTGCAAAATAATTCAGTGAGTATCTCAGTGTGGGTTTTGAGATCTTAGTTGGCAAATAGAGAACTTCATTTATATGCTCTATTCTTGCTGCAGTCTCATTCATTCCCAGGTGTCACTTCCATTTGAGTTTTCAGAAATATGTACTAGGCTGGAGCAAAAGTACATGCCTTGGAAAACACTAATGTCTTTGGAAGAAGCCTACTTATTACTCTTTAGGTTTATGTGGAATTCTGATTTGTAAATATTGTCGTAATATGCATACAAGAAATGGTTAGCTATTATGCCAAAGCTAAGTCAAGCTAAAGGGGGCATGTGTTTACACTCAGTCAAGTGAAAAAAAAGCATTTGTGTTTAATCAAGCATATATAATGCAAACCTTCTTGGTAATATATAACTTTCAATATCTGCTGTACTTTTCCCCCTGCCCATGCAGTTCAAGACTTTCTCATTAAATGCTTGTGTTTGAATACTGTTTGCAAATATCAGGCAACCTATGTGCTATAGGAAGAATGTCCTCAGATATCATTTCCATTAACACTTTTTAATTAAAACTAGTATCTTCCCTTAGCAAGTTTACATTAAGACTTGCAATGTAGTTACTGTCTGTCATTTTACATAGAAATCTTGTTCTTTTCTCCCTACCCCCTAAAGCTCCCCTCAGGTTAAGTGTTCTCAGCATTGCATGAAACTAAAGAGTTTCACTTTTAACACTTGCTCTGTCTTTGTTTTAGATAGTGTAACCCCCACAGTGGAGCTGAATGCGCTTTGTATGAAACTGGGAAAGAAACCTATGTACAAGCCTATAGATCCTTACACAGAGATGAGATCCACCTACAACTACAATATGAGAGGCGGTGCTTATCCCCCACGGTAGGTCATACCTCAGCACTTTTATATAGTGAAACCCTGCATTACTCAAAACAGTTTTGCTTCTGAATTTATTTTTATTACAAAATTTATTTGCTGCCCATCTCGTTTCAAAGTGGCTATGTTCCCGTGGCCTCCCCAGAAACAGCAGTTTTATGCATGAATTAACTAAATATATACTTAATGGAAAGCTATTGAAATACGCTCTGATTCATACAATGAAGTCACTGGTAGAGCACTATAATTTACCTTCACAAATTAATGGTGCAACCTTTCCAAGCATAAATATGATAATAGGTGGATGATTGAACTGACAGCTTTTTTCCCTCCTTTGGGATAGGAAATGCAAAAAAAAAAAAAATCTCAGAGTTCAAGCTATATTAAGATAACAGAATATGGGTGGAAAAAACCTGCACTCTTTGTTATTTGTGAACAGTACTTAATGGGCAAAGCATGTGTTATATTGTTGAACAGCGCCTCCTGCTTTGCAGTGTTCTGAAAAGAATAATAAACCCTCTTCCCCCATCATTGATGCCTGTTTCTTGTTATCCTCGGCAATAGGCTTGCTCTCTCCAGTGAGAACTGCTTAACACATTTAAAATCCTAAGCTTTTTAAAAATCATCTGTCCATCTGTTTACCAATTCAGAATATTGTCTCTTCTCCCTATTTATTCAGAGAAATTGTTCGGTGTTTTCCACCTTGTACCAGAATAAATGCTCCGGCAAAAATGCTAGGATTAAAAATGAATATTAAATAATTCAAATTAACAAGAGGGTGCTGGCCATTTATTAGTAAGTTTAATGTTGGTAAGTTCACATCAGTAAGTTTAATGTTTATAAAGCCACCCAGAGTTGCCTTGAAGCAAGATGGGTGGCAAACAAATAAGGAAGTGGATGCCCAGACACTTCAACAGAATCATGTCTTTAGTGCCTTTCAGGAGCCAGCAGGGTTGGAGGCAATCTAACCATTGGTGGGGATGATGTTCCAAAGAGTCTGCATCCTATCAGATGGTACTGTTTGATAGATGGGACACATAACCGGGGAAAGGTGGTCCCTCAGATGACCCAGCCCCATTCCAAGCTTTATATGTTATTATAAGAAGCAAATTGTCAACCAGTGAATTGAACCCAGAAACAATCTGGCAATTAATGCAGCTTACATAGCATGTTACACTAAATTTGACTGAATCATAGGCAAGCCATTAGTTGACCACTTTTGTGGATGAAACACATTTTTATGCAATGTCTTACTGCTAGATTGGCCTTTCTCTAGCTTTGTTAGCTACATTACAGTCCTGAATGTTAGGTCTTAGTATGATTCTTACTGGAGCCAGGCAGTACAGGTTTTTTTTCCAGATTATAATTTCAGAAGTAGGTTTTTCCTTCATTGTGGGGATGGCTTGAAGGAGAATGTAGGGACAACAAGTTCTTGCAGCACATCCTCTCTTTACTAGAGAAAACAAACCTACAAACTAAGTTCAATATTGCATGCAAGTTTTGAAAGAATTATATGGATTTCACCCATGTTTTTGGGAAATCACTGGTTCTACACTGAAATCAGACAGGGATTGTATTAAAAAAGATGAAGAAAATATGTTTGGCCTTGGTTCATGATGTCTTTGTGTTACTGGCTTTATATGGAGACAATTCTGTAATTATACAGTGTTGAAGTAAGAATCCTCCAAAGGGGCAACCCTTGTCCAAATTGGCTGGGAATTGTGTGAGCTGCTTTTCTTTTATGTTTCTGAAGAGAACCAGTTTGGCTAATCTGATAAACAGTGTGTGCTGTAGTCATTCAAACATGTCAAGGGCCAACCATGGTGCTTTTGGTTCAGTATTGGCTTTTATTGTAAGCTCTTAAACTTTGTTTCTTGGCAAAGTAACTTCATGTGGACTGGAAATCTGAAATGTAAAATCTTTCTGTTTTTAGGTACTTCTATCCATTTCCTGTAGGACCATGGCTCTATCAAGTAGAGCTTTCTATAGGGGGACAGCAGTTTCATGGGAAAGGTAGAACACGACAGGCTGCTAAGCATGATGCAGCTGCTAAAGCACTGAAAATCCTGCAAAACGAGCCCCTGCCTGAGAAACCAGAGGTAGTATGTCTGGAGCATTATCCAAGTCCATTCAAAGCTTTTGATTATGCTTTGAAGTTCATTGAAAATAACAGTGTTGTTCTGTCTAAGTTTGTGCAAACGCTGTGGCGTTGATATTTGAACACTTACATGCACTTTATTTTGGGGACATTGATCCTGTTCCTGTGGTGGCTTTCCCAGTTTAGCTATAGTGAATCCATCATGTACTTCTAACTAATCAAAAATAAATCTGTTATTTGCTGTTACAGCATCTGAGAGACATGTAAGCTGATTGCGGGAGAATCAACATGTTAACAAGTAGAAATTGTTTTATTATAGGCACAATAAACAAAAACTGTAATTTTGTTTGCTTAAAATACCTTTAGGCTGCATGTTAGGGTTCGGTGGTCTTCCAAGGCAGCTTAAAAGATAAAAGCAGTACATTCATTATGGATGTGTAAATCCATTGTAGTGTGTAGCTAGTCAGGGAGAGTAATCTTGAGAAGAATAGGAAACACTGCTGGCTTAGCATGAATCTGTTTTTCAGTATTCATAGGCTTTTACATTGCCCAGTGTTAAACATTCTCTCTCTCTCTCTTGTAGCTTAGTGCCTGGATTTTCATACTGTTACGTTATTATTTATTCAAAAAAATTGCATTTTGATGAGTTCACTCAATAAAATCACGTTTTGTTTATGAATTTCTGTGGCTAGCATATGATGCACTTTACCAAAACTGAATAACAGTGAAACCGGTAGCTTGCCAATTATCTTAATCAGTGGGTAACTAAATAACATTGATGGCAAAAAAGGTGCCTAGTAAACCCATTCAAATAGAGTATGCTGGTAAGTCATAAAGCATTGCAGAAATAGGCTACTTTCTCACAGGGAATATATTTAAGTAATACCATAGCAGCAAAGAATTCTATAATTCTATTTCAGGCAATGCTAGTCGAAAGTTATTAATAAGGTTGTCTCTTTTGTAATTGTCTGGTATGATTCCTCCTGTAATTATCAACATTTAAGCTGCACCACAAATTCCAATATTTATTTGAGTTCTATATTTTAGTTTACAAGAAAAAAATGTAATCTATTTGCAGCAGAACTGAATTATTGGTACTATCCACATGCATTTGTGAAAGGCGATTGATGTATAATTGTTTAATTTGGTGTACTTTTAGAAGTTGCCTGTTTAGCCTAGTACTAGTTTTTAGAGAGATATTAGTCTTCTTGCAGCATATTAAAACGTGTTGTGGCACCTTGAAGTTTAACAACATTCATTGTTACATTAGTTTTGTGGATAACAGTACACTTCATCAGATGCATGAGTACTATCCTATATGAAAAGTGTTGTGCACTTCATGGCCTGCGATCTCTAGAAACTTACTTTTGTTAAGCTAAGGTACTACAGGACTTCTTATTAAAGCTAGTAATGTAGTTGATAGCAGTTCCACAGGTTCTTTGGTAGGGTGCTTGTCTAACATTGCTATCAAACTCTTCTAAACTCAAAAGATCAAAATCTGCAAACTTGTCACTTCTGTATTCAAAGCATCCTCTGTATGAAAAGCTATGCGTATACAGACTCTTTCTAAATAGCATCAATCCTACTTGTTTTTTCTTTGTCTACCCACGTCATTATTGCCTTGTAGCAGTATAATTCTAGAGAATTGCTGTTTGCTTCGGCTTTCTTGATGATCCCCTTCATCCTGTATGAAGCTATTTTGCATGAAACTAATTTGAAAGAGAGGAGGTTGTGCTTGTGATGTGTATCATTGCATGGCATAGCAATATTGTTTTGCTGCTGTAAGTGGAAGAGCATGTATAGCATAAAGCTGCTTGCTACGAGCAGCCTGAACGTGTTCAGGCTTCTGTGTTTGTATGATTTTAATTAGGCTTAAAGTCCTTTGATGTACGAGCAGAAGCTTGCTTGATTTGATTTTAAGTGGACACCATAAGAATAGTTGATACAAAACATCCATTACCTTTGTCTCATAACTTGACTTTCTCTTATGATTTCCCTTATTCAGAATTGCTTGAACAAATAATTATTCTCTCAAGCATCTTATTTGCCAGTATTACTGAAATATATACAAATAAGCATGGATTTGCTTAAATACCAGGTGATTAACTTGCAGTGGAAAATTTGTTCAGGAATTGAGAATAAAGAGAGTTCTGTCAAAGAAAATTCCTGGCTTTTAAAATGAAATATAGGAGACTTTGTCTTTCTTGCCTATATATTTCTAATGCTTTCAGAGGGCAAAACCATTCTAATATAAAAGCTAGAACAAGAAGGAAAGCACACCTCCATCAAAACTGACAGCAAGTTTCTATATATAAACAAGCAGAAAGCCCCACATTCCTGTGCACTAATTTTATTACCTAGTTGGGTAATGAAATGTCTGCAAACATACAATCAAGCTCAGAGAGTGCCAAGAATTCCACAGCTTAACCCTAAGGTGGTCAGTCAAATTGATCACTGTAGTCCGCATTGGAAAACTAGATATTGATTTGAACTACCCATTTTTTAGAATTACCTTTGTGATTATATTTTCAAATACAATGTAGCATGTTGGAGTATATTAATGAGATTTAATGTTGCCGGCTTGGACTGTGGCAAAGCTTGTACATTTAAAGTTAGGATGACATATACAGTAAGTTTTTTACTTGCTTAAAAAAATCTTTTAAATTTCTCTGAAACTTGGAAAAGGATTAAAAAAAAATGGAAGCCATGTCCCAAATACGCTAGTTTAGCCTCATGCTGATGAAAGAAATCTCTTAAGTTACTAATAAAGTCTACAGATTTCTAAGTTAATTTATTCACTGCCCAATAGCTTGTACTATTTGAAAATTCTTCCTGAGGTTTATGCAAACGTTCCCTTGTTGAGTTTTGAACCTCTTGGTCCAAGTCCTTTCCTCTGCTGGAAAAACACAAATTAGTTCCATTTTGTCTAATATTTAAAAATTTGAAGATGGTTATCAGTTCAAATTCTTGAGATGTGTGCAGAATTATTATCTGCCTTTAATTCTGCCAGATTTTCAATATGTTTAATTGTAAACTTGTTGCCAAGTATGGAAACTTGTAAACTTTATATTAGGCTCAAATTTGAGCATTCTACAAATCTGGTTTTTTTTTTCTTTATATTTTTAAAATAAGAGTGTGTGTTGGGTATCACTTAGCCTTCCATCCTTCTAAGGTGGGTGAAATGAGGACCCAGATTGTTGGGGACAATATGCTGGCCTTGTAAACTGCTCAGAGAGTGTTGCAAAGCACTATGAAGCAGTATATAAGTTTAAATGCTATTGCTATAGCATAGATAGTAATTCCAAAAATGAAATATGCACTAAACAGGATATGCAGAGTTCTTGAACCTTTTGCATACTTTTTTTTCTTAATATAGAGTCAGCTAAAATTGAAAAAATACTTGGCATTTTTCCAGGTTTCAGAAATTGCATTGATTTTGCCCCAAATAGGGTTACTTTTAATATTTTAAGTATAGAATAACAGTTGGAAAAGTTTCAGTTACAATAAAGGAAAAGAGTTTATGCCTTCCCTATTATAATAGTGTGTTCCTTTCTTAGCTACATGCTTTTACATACATACTGCTGTTAGTTTATAATACAATGGTAGGTTAGGGGCAAAGGGCTAATATTAGAACAATCCAAGTTCAGAGCTCCCCTTGGACACATAGCAATAATTGCATGGTTCCTCAGAAAGTAGCTGGGAAAGGGTAAAATGTATAGAAAAAATCTTATTGATCTTGTTTAGATAACACATGCTGAATTGTATTGTGCAACAATACAAATACAAGCAATACCTGCTGAAACTCTAAAGTTTCTTGCCTTTTTTTTACATGCTTACTGCAAGCTGTTGCATGTATACATCAAATATCCTTTCCTTGTATGTATTCCTGCATCTTTCAGAATATTCACAGATTTTTCAGACAATAACTTTTGGGCACTTCACTTGCATGTTAGGTAGTCATAGTGAGACATCCCTGAGCCTTCAATTTAATCTGCCTTTAAAGACATGCTTAACATTCCTATACTAACCCTCTACTGTGTGTAGTAGTCTTGTTGTTAGTGAGCTAGTATGACAGCTGTGCCTCTTCAATGTAATTGTTCTTCTCTTAGATAAATGGGAGAGAACCAGATGATGAAAATCTCAATAAATCTGAAATAAGCCAAGTGTTTGAGATTGCACTTAAAAGGAACTTGCCTGTGAATTTTGAGGTAGGTTTAGTTAATTGCTCTAAAAGCGGTTTTATTTTAGCATATTGAAGGCAGTAAAACATTTGACAGGGATAATACATTTGGGTCAGATCTGACTGACCTTTAAAACTGTATTAGAGTATGTTTCTTTCCTGGGTCCAATAGTTAAATTGTTTTCCCTCTTAATAGATTACAGTATGAAAATTAAAAGAAATAATATGCTGGCAGCAGCTAAATTATTCCATAAAGAATAGAATAGAATGAAAGATGCCACAAGTATCCTGTTCTAATACTTCATTGTGTATTAATAAAGTTTATTAAATTATAGGATATACAAATATATTAGCTCGAATTTAAAATTTAAAGATGAGCCGAAGATAATTTTCACTTGCATGTGGAATTCCTGATTTTTGCTGCAATCCTTAGAGTGTGTCCCACATTATTCCAGAAGGGTCTCCAAGTCCTTAGAAATAGCTGAGGAGGGACTGCAGTGTGAATGGGAGGGGGTGTCAAAGTGTGAAAGGGGAAAGTCAGAAATCTCTTTCGGCAAAGGGATGTCTATGAATGATTGCTGAATCTATTGGCTGTGCTGACACATAATGCCCAAAAGTAGTTTACTGTACTGTGGATCAACCACAACAGACAGTAAAGAAACCACAGTTTGAATTTCTATTTCTGGCAGTGGAGATAGTAGAGAAAAAAAGATAGGAAGCTTTGACTCATTTTGATTTCATGCACATCAGTAAACTATGTTTTAGTGTGATGTCCAAATGCTGCCATTGGGTTGAACATTAGAATTTAAAGATCACAACTGTTGGAATGTATTGATGAAAGTGATGAGAGTTTTTAACTAAAAGAGAGCTTTTAAAAGGTCACATATATTCATGTTTAAGAACGTACAGTACTATATTTCTGATATTGTTTGCATGAAATATAAAAGTATAAAAGAGTATTCAAGTGTATCTCTTAGCAATAGCATATGTTTCTTCATTGTGAATTAATATAAGGATATTTGTTTAATGCTAGTATGAATGCATGCCCAAGTGAAATTTTATTTAAAAAAAAAATCCTTAAAAATGTGTGCTGGTCAAAATATTTACATCATAAGGGACTAATTTTATTATGATGATAGTAAGATAGCAAAAACCATGCTATTAAATATGTAGATATGTATCTCTTTTTAGACTTTTAATCTGGAGGGATGCTATAATAAGCAGGGAAGTTTTAAAAATTCAATTATGTCCTGTTTATCAAGAATGCTGATTGATCGCCCCTTAATATTTCCTCCACAAATTTCAATTTAGCTCATGTGAATGAAATTTGTTACAACCATGTACTTTACCACTTTTAATAAGTGTTTATCACGCTTTCACTCAGTTTTTACCTCTGAAACAGGTGACCCGGGAGAGCGGTCCCCCGCATATGAAGAGTTTTGTAACAAAGGTATCTGTGGGCGAGTTCATGGGTGAAGGTGAAGGCAAGAGCAAGAAGATTTCAAAAAAGAATGCAGCTATTGCAGTCCTAGAAGAGTTGAAGAAGCTGCCTCCCCTTCCTACAGTTGAGAAAATGAAGCCACGAATCAAAAAGAAAACGAAAACAATAGTCAAGGTGAGAGAAAAATATAACTATCCAAGGAAATTTCAGAGGTGAAGCAAAGGGACCTTGGCTTGCATTATTGTCTCAGTTGCTGTTGTCATTGTGCCACTCGTATAACACTTGTATTGCTATATTTGCGTGCTGCCTTCTGTAAGCCAAGTTCTCTAACTCTGTTTCGGCGAAGGCTTGCTAAGTAGGCATTTCTTGTTCTTGTTTGGCTTGCATGTTTAGCCTTATGCAGAAGTCGGTCATAAACGTGATGTGCTTAAGTACATTTGCTTGGCGCTTTCAAATTATCCAGGTCTCTATAAAATCAAGAATAAAAAAGTGCACCCATGATCCTTCAGAGTGTGTAATGTGACTGCGCTGTGTTACAATTTTTCTTAACAGCTGTTAGCTGATGTCAGCTTTTTCTGTCCAAATTGCAGACGAGTCCTGAATATGGCCAAGGTATGAATCCTATTAGCCGACTGGCTCAAATACAGCAAGCAAAGAAAGAGAAAGAGCCAGAGTATATGCTCATCACAGAGCGTGGGTTGCCAAGGCGTCGGGAGTTCGTTATGCAGGTTTGAACAGTTTGGCACTCTTTTTTTGTGTGTGCATAAATTAATTCTAACAAATTCATTTATTGAATTCATAAATGCTGTTGAATATTAATATTTTAGTTCATTTTTCTGTGTTGACCTTGTTTGGGTTCAGAATTAGGGAAGGTCAAGTCTGGTTAATATTCCAGTAGGGAATACTTAATTAATTTACCAACTTGATAGCCATACTTATAGGATTAGTATAGAGATTTTAAGAATCTAGACTTACTTGCAGCATTGCAAGAAATTTTTAAGGGAGATCATGACATAGATTTGTCTGTGTTATTTGTCCTTCAACAGGTATAATAAATGAGATGAAGGCAGTGAGTGGGCTAATTTATCTTTTCATTTGACATGGCTCTTCTGTCAGACTATATTTACACAAATATGTTGCTAACTATCATCTATGGTTCTGTTTTTTTTTAATAAAAAGATACAAGAGCCAGTTGGCATGGTGATTAAGAAGCTGAACTGGGAGTGAAGTAACTTGAGTTGTAGTTCTGCCTTAAGCACTGAAGCCAACTGGGGAACTTTGGGCCAGTCTCTTTCAGACCTAGAAAGAAACTTCTGTGTTGCCAGGAGTCAAGACTAATTCAAAAGTGCAAAATCAAAACAAAATGAAAAAAAAACTTTGTTTTTTCTGTAATTCTAGGTGAAAGTTGGCATGCTCACAGCTGAAGGAATGGGAACTAACAAGAAAGTAGCCAAACGCAATGCAGCTGAAAACATGCTGGAGCTCTTAGGATTTAAAGTCCCCCAGCCACAGCCCCCAAAGCCAGCACTAAAGACAGAAGAAAAGGTAAGATAAGATTGATTGATATTGTTATTTCTGAAGTAATACCTAGATTTAATGAACACTCAACTCCAGCTAACCATGCTTTCCATTAAAAAAATCAGACCAATAAGAAAGAATATATATATATATACAAACAATATTTTTGCATAGGACGATTTAAATTACAGCTTTCATAGGTATTCACAATAGTGGGAAAGCAAATGCAAAATGACCAGGCTGAGTTGTAAAGGCATATTAAAACAAGACAGGAAGATCGTTATTTTGACTTAGAGCCTCATCTTCTGCATTCAGGTTAATACAATAATAAATCTGAATATATTTTCTATTAGACGCCAGTAAAAAAGCCAGGTGATGGAAGAAAAGTAACTTTTTTTGAACCTGGATCTGAAGAAACATCTAGTAGTAAGTGACCTTAATTTTGTTTTACTTCTATAATAATTATATCAAGTCAATTAACTTAAATGATTAAAATAAAGAAATAAAGACTTATGGTAAGTTGCTGATATAAAACAATTTAAAGCAAAATATAAATACATTCTATAAATTCTATAAATTTGAAAACATGAATCTAAGAGGATAAATAAGTTATTGTTTTGAAAAACAAGAGGTAGTACATTGGCTATTAAGTAGATGCTTATGATCTGATGAAGATACATTACAATTACTTGTATGTGTGTTTATATAGTTTGTCATATTATTTGTTCTGCAACAATTAAGAAAAAGATAATCTCAAGTAGAAACAGATTATTGGCAGCAGTGGAAGATAAATGTTCTCAATGACATAAATGCAGAGATCAGATACTTAAGTAGATATTAATAGACAGTCTCTCAAACAAACATTTTTAATGGTTTTCTAGTTAACAATTCAGTCTCAAACTACAATACGTATGCACAAGCTATAAAATTGCTCCCCCCCAGTGGGTCATAAAGCATAACTTAAAGTATGATACATTGCATTCAGGTTCATTTTAAATCAAGTTGGTTTTTTTGAAGAATATACTGAATTAACAGGGAATCCATTATACTGTAAATTTAAAAATTGAATTCTGTCGAATCTGATTTTAAAAATGGATTGACAGATCACTTACATTGTATGCTGAAAATGCATTTTCCTTAATTTCGTAAGCTTCTTCTAGTCTTTTGAGAAGACCAGAATTGAAAATCATTCAAAATGATATTAGCCCTGAACTATTCACACTTGTGTTGGGAAAAATGGATTTGATTTGCAACATCTTTTAAGACTTTATATTCAATGATCTGCCAATTTTCAGGTAAGCAAATTTGCCTGTTAAATCTCCACTCTTGTATTCTGTCTCTCTATTAGGTAATAAAGAGGATGAGTTTAGGATGCCTTATCTCAGCCATCAGCAGCTTCCTGCTGGCATTCTTCCCATGGTCCCTGAGGTTGCACAGGCTGTAGGAGTCAATCAAGGACATCACACCAAAGAGTTCAGTAGAGTCGCCCCCAATCCTGCCAAGGCTACAGTGACAGCCATGATTGCAAGAGAGTTGTTATATGGTGGCACTTCTCCTACTGCTGAAACCATTATAAAAAACAGTTCCTTGGGCCATGTTCCCCATGGGCCTCTTACGAGACCCTCTGAACAGTTGGATTACCTTTCTGGTGTTCAGGGAATCCAGGTAAACTAAAAGTGGATTATTTCAATACGTCTCTGTAGGGTTGGGCTTGGTAGCTGAACAACTCACTCTGCAACAAACTGTTTTGGAAGAGGGTTTAGGCCAGCCTCTATTTGTGAAGGTTTTTCTGATTAATCTCGGCCTATAGCATAGATGCGTATAGTCAAGGTTATGGTTTTCCCAGTTGCAATGTATGGCTGTGAAAGTTGGACCATAAGGAAGGCCGAGCGTCAAAGAATTGAGGCT
>JANHJO010005138.1:17323-27578 GCA_032468235.1 Pseudoxyrhopus heterurus | reverse complement strand
AGGCTTTCTTATCTGCTACAGAGCTGCTCCCATACCATGCTAGAATGCCGTATGTCAGGACACTCTCAATGGTACTGTGGTAATAGGACAGAAGTAGACGCTGAGATAGATTTATCTTCCTGAGAACTGGCATTTATAGTCCATGAGATGTAAATGGTTCTCTTTGTTAAAAATTATATATAATAACTGCACTCATTTTTATCAGACACAAAGGCATATCTTATAAACAATCAATTATCATTTCATTTTATTTTATTTGTTAAATTTCTTTGCCGTCCATCTCAATCACAAGGTGATTCTGGGCAGCTACTGTAATGCGAAATTTTCATAAAACCTAAAACAACCTGCATTGCCAATTATAGGCTGATTAAGAAAGTCAACCACAGTATTTCTGAAATGTGAGTCCAATACTGAATTTGAAGTTTAGATCATCCTTCCATTCTCAACATGTTCATTTGATTTCAAAAGTTATGGATTCTTTTTTCTTTTACCTTTCAACTATAGATATTTTCCACAAAATGTGTGTTGGGGAGGGGAGGGGTGGAGAGAGGACCTTTACCTTTCTTTAATTTGGGATTAGGCACAGGAAACATGATTTAGTTTAGCATATTGTTTAGCTGTGTGGCTACTATCCATGCTTGCTAACAGAACTCAAAAACAAGATAGGCTTATCTTGTCATTGTGAACAAATAAGGGTCATATTATGAAAATAATGGATTTACCATTTATGCAAATAACAAAATGAGAACCTATTTAAGGGAAATAAAGATAAATAAATTCTGGAGAATTTTTTTCTATGTTTATAATAACTTGGGAGCATTACAAAAAGAGAAACAATATACCAGTTCTAGATATCTCAACTTCTTCCAAAGAAGTACAAGGTTGAGCAAGTTTTAGGATTGTTTGTCATTAATATTTATAATTAAAAAACCAAAATATTTTCCATAACAAGGCAAACAAATAGTACTAGTGACACAGTAGGATAAGAATAGCCTGAAATAATACATTGCACACATCTCACAGGGCTCTGAAAGAAGATTTCAACCCTTGCTCATGAAATGATACACACATTAACACAATGAAAACCCAGCAGAACTATACAATTTTCCTATTTCTGACCCCAATCTATACTTCAACTAACCTTACCATTCATAATGTATCAAGTCAAGGTTTCTTGTTAATAATTTGAATTAAACAATCATAAAACAAAGACTTAAATCTCTAAAAGTCCAATAACTCTTATGGGGTTGTTTTTTGTTGTTGTTCAATCCAAAAATGAATATGTTTGTACAGATAGGTAACTATCTGTGTTTTCAAGGAGGCAATAAAAACATCTTCCATCTTCCACAATTTATTTTTCTGAGCGTTTACCTCTAAAAGGTATGTCAGGGAAATACTAAAGGCAAGTAGACTTCAGACTTTGGAGGAGGTGAGGAGAGGAAGTAACAGATTCCAATTGGAAATGCTGATAAAACAAATCGAGAAGGCTGCCTTATGTAAAATGTACAATTGCTACAGTTTTAACTGATGAATCTTTTAAAACCTTTTCAAAACCTATTTGAATTCATAGCCTTGCAGATGCTTTCCAATTTCCATGCATTCATCCCAGGATCAGAACAGAAAGCACATGCATAACACTGTATGTGTATAGAGTTCTATCTTGCATGATTAGAATGCTTTTTTCTCCTAAGATCCCTGATTGCCTCAAAAAGGGCCAAAGTGCGAGAATTTGTACACATACAGGTTTTATTTTGATATTTAAATAACATATGAAGGCAAGAAATAAAGCTAACTAGCTGATTACCCGGCTTCGCCCAGATATATCGTCCCGTCGCTGCCGGCGCCTCCACCTCCGCCCCTGAAGCTGAGGTGGTCGGCCGCCCGGCCATCGCCCGCCACCCGCTTGCCACCCACACTCCACAGCTGTCTCCTACTGCCAGCCGTAGCCTCCAGAACCCCGTGGAATGGGTATACTGTGCATGTGCCACCCTTGGGGCATGCACAGTACAGGCTTGCCAGTTAGTGTTGGCGGGGTTGACACGTCGGCAGCTTTTTTAGGGGGCAAAGAAGCATCGTCGGTGTTCGTGACCCCGCCCCCAATGCTCATCTCCGGAGTGCAAGGTATGTGCCTGGCAAGTTTGGGCCAGATTGGTGCAGGCATGGAAGAGCCTACTCGGCTCTTACCCACAATCCCACACACCCACACTTCTGTTTTATAGATATAGAAGATGTATACAATTCCATTAAATATGAACATGCGAAAGCTTCCATTGTTCCTATTTGTGCCTCCCATTGATATTTCATTTTTAATAAACATGATATAGATTTACTATATGTTCTATGATTAGTTTGACATGCTAAAGGAATGTTTACACAGATAAGCATGCATAGACAATGCACACACATGAATGCACATACACATACATACACAGGAATAATGGACACCAACAGCATTCCTAATGGCTTTTTAAATTTGTGCTATGATGATTAATTGGAGGCTTCATAAAACTCAAGGAGTTCTCATTACAGAACAGCATGACACTCAGGCAAACCATGTAGGTGACCATTATTACTAAATCGTCATTGGATTATGTGGTGTTTTAAAGATAAATTGCAAATCTACCATTATCAGAAGGTGCAATTAGAACAGTAAAAGAATCCAATGATACTTTTTTCAGAATTTATAGAATTACAAACTTCTAGTGTTAAGGACAAATATTTCACACAAGAACTAAACTTAAAATTAAGGGAATACAAGATCTGTTTGAATGTACCGATATAGTTACAAGTTATAAGTCAAGTGAAATGGATTTATTTTACCAATTCAACTTTCTTAAAAAAAAAAAAAATGCAATATAGCAATATTTAAAAAATAAAAAATATGCAATATAGCAATATGTA
Organism: Pseudoxyrhopus heterurus; assembly: GCA_032468235.1. Lineage (NCBI taxonomy): Eukaryota > Metazoa > Chordata > Lepidosauria > Squamata > Pseudoxyrhopus > Pseudoxyrhopus heterurus. The sequence goes on along the minus strand of JANHJO010005138.1, from coordinate 24,677 downwards.
ATATTGTATTGTGCTATTCACCATAATATATTAGTTATATATTATACTATATAATAAGTATTGAACTATTCACAATGCTAAGTATTATTCAGACTTCTGAATTAACCCAAGAGTGAGCAAGCTTTCTAGGAAATGAAGAATCTTGTCAGTGACCATGGTATAATTCCTTCTGTTTCTCTTAAAAATAACACTGCTCTAAACTGTTTATCCCCTTTTTTTCCCCTATGACAATTTCAAGATGAAGAAACACTGCTGCTAGTGATCAGAAGAGGATTGGATTGGATTGGTGTCTACTTAAGCACCTACTTTCTCTCTAACACTCATCCAATAAACCACTTTTGAAGGTGTGTCGATCTATTTGGGCCCCTGGTTTTCAATGTGCTCCCTCCTTGCTTTGAAAGTATTTTGAAAACTTTGCTCTAATAGAATACCTGTTTTTAGCATACTTCTCTCTTCCTGTTTGGCTAAGGATCGGAATGCTCTCTAACACCAAATAAAGACTGCTATCAGTAATACAGAGTACAATGTGACCTATTCCTCTTCTAAAGCAAGAGCCAAATATATAAGTGCAGAAAGCAAATTTAGCATTGGGGTTCTTTTGCTATTATGGGGACACCATGAGTTACTATGACTAGTTTTCATGTTGACATGATCTGTGCTAAGTCCCAAAGTGTCAGGCAGAAAATACAGTTAATATACAGTAGATCTGTACTCAGTCTTGATATTTCACTTACAAAAAGGAAGCCCTAGAAAAGATGCCTCTGAATGCCTGCATTTTTTTTTCATATATCTTACTTGCATCTTGCAAAACACATTAATTATAATGGAATCTCGAAAATCCTTAGATATACAATCAGTCAAGGACTCCAATTTTACAATGACAATATTTCTATTAACTCCGTAGTGGGCAGCCACTGATAATATGAGGCAAGTCTCTCTTTGGTAGAATAGTCATTACATTTCCTGTTTATATCTCTACCATATTTCTGATAGATCATGAGACAACTGTGACCAGGTGGGGTCAGCTCCCCGGAATCATCAAGAATGATATATAATAGCAGAAATTAACTCAGAGCTAAGATGCTGAATGGAAAGATCTGCACTTAAAAATGCCATCTGCACAGAAGTGTGACTGAAATTAGTATCTTTTTAGGGCCTGTAAAGCTGACAAAGACTTCCCTATTTATGTAAAACCTGGACAGGAAATATTTATTTCATGATGTAAAATTCCTGGTTCTGTATTTCCTGCCTTTGATTACTTAAAAACTGGAAGAAAGCCAATACATGATTGCTAGACTATGATGAACTCTTTAATTAATTCCTTCTAAGTTTTTTTTTTAAAATTAAGTAGTGATTTCTAGGATGTAGGAATCTGGACTAGCAATTATCTATCTTTATTACAAATACATCTTATTTTATAGTGGCTCCTCAAAATATTCCGTGACATTCTTTGGAAACAAACGTTGGACTTTGAGGAAGCAGGATAGATAGAATATTGATACTTTTGAAGTATGGGATTGGAGAAGATTCTTGAGACTACCATGGACAGCCAAGAAAACAAGCAAATAGATAATCAAACAAATCAACCCAGAGTTGTCACTTTGTGATGGTATGTGATAATGACTTTGAGAGACCAGAGAAGGGAAGGGGGAAGAGATGCTGAATAGGGAATGATCAGATAAGAGGAAGGGAATCCCACAACTGCATAATGGGCAGACAAAACACTCAGAAAGGATCCTCCCTAACTTATCAGACCATAAAAAGAGAGGGCAGGAGATTTGTACTTTCAGACTTGAAAGATTCTGTTAATGTAGCCTTATAATAAAGTAGAATTCGCTCATTTGGTTTGTTTCCTGCCTGTTCTATCCAGGACAGTTTGCACAATTGAAATATTAAGGACCAGTTCAAACTATCCTACTTTGGGATATTACATTATGCAAGGATCTCATTTTTTGGAGAAGGCTCCAATGCTGGGAAAGATGGAAGGAAAGGGAAGAAGAAGAAAATGTTCAGTAGCAACCTAGATGGGCTCGATTACAGTCGTGATGAGTGCATCATTAGAAGGCCTGTAGGACCATGTTAAGGACAGACTGTCATGGAGAAAATTTACGTGGTCATTAAGAATTGACACTGACTTGATGGCACTTAATCAAGTCAATTCCTTAAAATGAGATATATGAGTATTATGACACAATTGTTAAATATAACCCTACCGTAGAAGAGTGTCTACTGAAGAAGAAATCCAGAGAGAGTCTCAAAGACCCCCATTTTCCTACACCTCCCATTCAGAGTGTACATAAAAGCACTCTGACTATTAAATAATAGTATAAAGTTATAGTAAACCCTCAGTTTAACAGACCAGTATAGGAAGCAATTTTTGGTCAAAATAGAATGCTGAAGCTAAATGGGATTTGATGCATATTTTGCACATTTTTTCTTATTTTAGACATTTTACTCAGGTATAAAACACATAAAATGGCAGAGGGAATTTTGTGAATGTTTAGGAGAATATAATGGATGGATAAACTGCAACCAAATTCAATGCATGAAAATAAAGCCTATCATATGAATGCTTTATTGTAATAATATCCAAACCTGAGATAAAGCCAGGAATTTTCTGGCCCTGAATGCTATTAACCAATGGAAGACCCAGCTTTCTGGACTTGTGGGTGTTCAATCACTGGCAGTTTTTTTTTTAAATGTTGGACACCCATTTGTCTAGGATAGTATGAAGACTTTTGACTCAGGATAGGGAAGCTGGGTAAAAGCTCTCCAAATTCTCTTCCAATCCTATGATTCTGTATTTACCTTTTTCACTGAAAACAATCAAATAAACAAAAAACAAAATCCTGCCAAACTTAATGCAGACTGAATGGAGCTGGTATACTCATGCATAAACACCTTTTATTTTTTATTTTTTGCATGATAGCATAAAAGGCATAAACATAGTTTGTTGAATTCTGTCTCCCACCCAACACACAATCATCACCAGGCCTCAAGGTCAGAGAATCCAATCTCGGATTTCCTTTCCTGTCTGGGGTACCAGCCTTTGAAGGTGATTCTTTCTTAAATCAAGGAATCACAGTCTGGAAACCTTCAAAGAAACATGTGGTGCAGGACAGCAAATCCTGTGCATCCTGAGGTTTGTGGCCTTCTGCCACATCCTTTAATTTCAAACTGCTTAAGGTCAGTCAAAATTAATTCTCTACTGCATGCAGGAGAAGGGAATTTTGCAGTGGAAGGGGAGGAGGGAAGCCAAGTGAGCGTTCTTCCTTTCGATGTCTGGCCAGTTAATTGACATCTGGAAGATCTTTCAGAGTGATCAAAGCACTCGGTTGTTACAACACTTCAAGAAATTGGACTTTTCTGTCCATCCGCAAACAGAATTCGCAATAATGAGAAGTGCTTTAACACTACAGATAATAAGGTTACAGCAAGATTGTCTTTTCCCTCCCAGTCTAATATACAACTGTGAGATTTTATGCCAGCATCTCATCCAAATACCAATGTGGTCTAATCCTATTTAATCTACTGAGATCAGCCAAAGTCAATTGTAGTTGGGCATTTCATAATTCAGAACAGAACAATTAGAAAATAATAATGTAAAAAAACCCTCTCAAAATCTACTGTGTAGTAAACTATATTTTGTAAGAAAGTTATGGCTAAAACAGGGATTAAAAAACCATTAAGGAACAATCTGAATCATCACTGAAAATAATTAAAATGTATCCTTGAATGATTTTTTTTAGACAAACACTTAGTTATTCTCAATAGATAGTCTCCAAATAACTTCCCAATGAAAAGAAGCAAGTGTATATCAAATACATGTTTCTTATGCATATCATATATGGATTTCAGAGATTTCAGAGGTTTTAAAATTGGGTATAATTCTTTTTCTAAACAAACTTCCAAAAATTGAATAAAGAGAAGTAAATGTTGGAAGAGGATGCTTTAAATGAAATTTTAAAGCTACAAAATTGTACATAGACATATGTGTATACATAGACACACAATGTGCAGCTGTAATGAGAGAAACTAAGGACTGTCTAAAGCAGGCAGGGGTATCAAGGCCCACGGGTCAGATCCAGCCCATGTATGTGGTTCCATTTTTGCTGGCAGAGGGTTGCAAGAAGCCATCGCTGCCAAAAACGGAGCTCGGGACCCCTTTTCACTGGCAGAGCGCTTGGGCCACAGGTGTTCCCAACAAGAGTGATGTTGAGCTGGCTACGCCCCCTGGCTATGCCCCCCTGCCCCCCCGAGGTCAAACACAACCCTAATGCGGTCCTCAATGAAATCGAGTTTGATCTGGTCTAAAGCAAAGTCTCTAAATTGCATTAGTGAGATTTTCTGAGTGTAGGCAGGGTAGAAGATTCAATATCCATTGAAGGAAAGATTAATATGGTTCCAACATAGCCAAAGCCATTGAAATACACTGTTTCTTTCCAGATATTTATAAGGTTAACAGGTAATGGCCTCTAAATGTTTATTAGTTAGCCTTTGAGATCAGCATACCTTGAGTTCAGTCTAAAGGACTGTTACTTGTACACATTTATGAAAGATGTCTTGCAAAAAAAAGTGTTCCATAGCGCAATAACACTATATTAAACAATCATAAAATATTAGCAGTTGGAGTCTTGATAGGAAGGTTAACCAATATACCTGCCCATAAAGTTTATAGCTTTTAAAAGATAATTAATATTATACACTGTTCTCCTGCCTCTTCATTTGTGTGGAATTCTAAATAATATAAGCCATTTAAAATAGCTTGGTCAATTGTTAATTCCATCCAGCAATTAGCGGTGCTCTGGCACGCATTTGCTTGGGAAATCTAATTTAAAGAAACAATTTGAAATTCTAAGCCCTGTGACAGCCAAGTATGTCAAAGAAAACAGCATTTTATTTCCAAGGAAAGCTGTCAGCACTCTCATTAGCACAACATCCCCTTGGTTATTTTGCGGAAGAGAGGAAAACTCATTCATCTTGCTCGGTTTGCTAAAACAAAGGCTTTTAAACTATATTTTAAATGACTACAATTCCTTTATAAAGAAACTGCCCTAAAATACCTACGGGGATCCCAGGTGTAAATATCTAAGCAATCTTTCCTTAAATTAGTACAAACTATCATAATCACTACTATTTGAACATATACACAAACATATTTCTTCAGGGAAATAGAATTAAAGTCTGTAAAGGAAGGAAGAAAACATGATTGGATCTATTTATAAATAACAGGTAGCAGAGTGACTGTCTTTCATTTGCTCCATTTTGGCTGAAAGATTTTTTTGTGTGTGTGATTCTCTTCCGCAAACCGGTTGTGCTTTATCTTTTGAGATTTTATATCATTAGCACTGGCTAACAATCATGTCCTGCTGTAGATAGCATCTCTTCAAAGGTATCCTCTGTGTAAGTGAAGAAATTTAAGAACAAAAAGCCAAGAGGTTGAGTGTGACCACCAACAGTTACAAACTGGATAGCATGCTGGGCAGGTATAAAGGTTACCTGACCACAGGTCACCCCACTATACCAAGATAAGCAATATTTCTATAAAAATTGCATTTAAAAAAAATCATCTAAGGTAAATCTATCTATGAACTTCATACGCAAATCATTAGCAATTGATGTATAAATGTCCACTCTAACACAAATGTATATCCATTTCAAAATGCTACCTTAAACTGGAATAGTTCCTGACTTAAGCAGGGAGTATCATTTTTACACAGCCATGTGTATTTATTTTCTAAAAAAGGATGAGCACTAAATAACTTAGGAAGGCAGTTTGGATAAGCTGAGGGACCCTAAGTTTTGCCTTGTTTAGTTGTACTTATAACAAATATAATTTTTTCCTCTACTGTTTATCTAACTGTAGATATGGAGTTTCTTCCCATGCACAAACCAGGCTCCTTTTTTATGTGTGGAAAATATCACATTTAGACATTCTGAGTATACATGTCCAGAAGACAATGATTTTCAACAACAGCAAATTGAGAAGTCTATCCCTCTCAACTTCTATGCAATACTATAAAGTCCAGCCTTGTCTATAGCTTTTGTAAAAGAACTGTTACTGTTAAACACATGTATGGGAAAGTAATTGAGTTGCAAAATGTTGATGTGTGGATAGTAGCCTTTAACACAGTTCTGATCATTATGTCATTTGAGCGTTAAATTATAAGTGTCGAATCATAATTGCATCTTGACATATGAAGCAAAGGTATTTCTTTTTCAACCTTCTCTACAGTATATCATTTTATTACAGGTCTATTTGTTCTTTAGATTTTCTTCCTCACTTGTATTTTGTTCACTTATTTTGGGGGGGGCATTCTCAATTTTAAGTGAACTATATCCAATACATAATAAAATATATCTCTAAAGCACAAAAAAGGTAAATCAATACTTCATAAAAGATAGCATGTACAAGGATGATGAATTCTCAACAATATACACGATTTGGGCTTCTCAAGACAAAAATAGACCAGTTTTAATTACTAAATATTATATACAGCCGTAAGAAAGTGTTCTTTTCATCTTAGCAAAATCCATTTACTAGGAAATAAGATTTTCTTTAACTGTCAAAATCCAGTTTGCCTAAAAGCTAAAAGTACTAAATAATATGGACAGAGTTATAATTGCCTTTTTTGAGGATATGCTAGGAAGTTCATTTTCTATTAATTAAAAAAAGCCTTCAGAGATAAAGGGAGATCTTTAAAAAGGCCCTTTTGATTCAGACACAGCCTCATTCTATTATTCCTAAAGCTTATGAAGATTTTATCCATTTTATGTTGTGGCCATAAGTTTTAGGGTCTGGAAATGGATTCCAAAATAGAAATAAGCCTCAACTTCATCTTTACCTCCGTTCCCAATCTTTAGAAGACTATCTTTGACATTGGACTTCTAAAATCTTACCCCCTTCCATTGCTTCTTAGTAAAAAATAAGGGGAAATAATGCTTCACTTTATAATGCTCACTTCAAGATTGCATCAGTAATGAAACACTTGAAGTAGGGATCAGTTATAACAGGAAATGGCTTTAACATTTCTAGTGAGTAAAAGAACTGAAAACATTCCAGCTCTCAATTTTTTTTTCAGATCAAAGGAAGTACATTTTGAAAGAATAGAGAAAAGCAAAAAGTAGAAAAAAGCAGATTTCTTTCCCAAATAGCCCCATTAAAGATTGTTCTAATGAAAAAAGAAATCCCTCTGCAGTCAACTTCGCCATTCCAGAGTAAAATCTATAAGGAAAACAATAGTTTAAACCTATGAAATATTAGTCAATTTCTTTCAATAGCAATATAGCAATAGCACTGTATTTATATACTGCCTATCAGGGCTTGCAACCCTCTCTAAGCGGTTTACAATGT
>JANHJO010005137.1:33527-48565 GCA_032468235.1 Pseudoxyrhopus heterurus | reverse complement strand
ACCCAGATTGTTGGGGGCAATATATGCTGACATTGTAAACCGCTTAGAGAGGGTTGCAAGCCCTGATAGGCGGTATACAAATACAGGGCTATTGCTATAGCTTCCATGGAGGGTGGACAGTTGTGGCTTCTTGCAGTGAAGAAAAGAAACATTTGCAGACTCTTTTAGTACAAGGAGTCCAATAGATATTTCAACCTACTTGTTCATGTTAAAATTTTCAGATTTACAAGTAAGAGCATGCCTTGACAAGCATTGTCTGCTCTCAAGTCAAGCGTTGACTCCTAGTGAGCACAAAAGAGACACTTTTCCCCATGATAATCTCTCCCTAACCTGGTCTTTCCAGTAGCCCTTGGAAAGAGAATTCGCTTGGCAAGGATCCTGCTTTCTTACCTGACAAACATACTCCTTCCTGGCTGCGGCTCCTCGGTCGGACTTCTTGGACAGCTGGGAGACCTCTCCGAGACCCTCATCGGCGCTTTCATAGGGAGACTCCGACCGTTCGTCTCCAGGACCATCTGAAATCTAAATACCACAGGACGAATTAAGAGCTTCCGTGCATTCCGACTGAGCATTTCTTCTGTGAAAAAGAAACTATGGAACTTCAGCTCTGCAGCAGTTGCTGAACTACAGATCTCGTCACCCCCAACGAAATCCTTAGATTTCCTCTTCAGCAACACCCCAAACTGTCCTCCATCGACGTGGCTGTTGCGCATTCAGTGGGTGAATCAATCCTGACGTGGGTAATTTCCAGAGAACAGGCTGCTTACTTGTGTGTCAACTACGGCTTCTTACTGGGACCTATCAGAGCTGAGACATTGGCAGGAAGGAAGCCCTCGCCTGGCCCCGTCTGATCAAAGCTGTTGATTCTCCCTCAGTTTCCCCAACAGATGGGAGTTCTGGAAGCTGAGCACTCAACAAACCGAGAATCTGAAGGTGAGGATGCAGAGGCGACTATTTGAAAAGATTGCAGGTAAGCAAGGTAGTATTCAGTGTGAGATCTGGGCGTGTCCCTGTTTGTTTGCTACGGGAGATTAACAAATTGAGCCGGGAGGCAGGTCAATGCACTGTTAATTTAGCAGAGGATAGCAGCTCTGCCAAAGGACACGTGTGTGGAGGTTTACATAAGTGTATGTACATGTTGCATGAACATTTGCTGGCTAGTGCAAAGGTTCAGGTCAAGTCAATTCATAAGAGACCGCTACTGGCACAGGAAGCTCTTTAAGGAAGGATCCACTGAAGGAAAGGCTTAGCTAGTAGGGATCCTGAGCCAGTTAGTGAATCTTTGCGTTGAAACCCACTTTTTCTGTCCCCATCATAGCAAACCTGCGAGAATGACAGAATGCCTTTATCAGTGACAGGACTCTGAACTCTGGCTAAACCACAGTCACTACACACCAGCTGTGTGTAGATGGCAATAGGGAAGATATAAGAGGTTCATGGGTTGTTCCGAAGATGCTTTGTTAGGAAGACACCTGGTTAGAGAGATGTCTAAGGAGATCTCAGTCCTCCGGGCCATGGTTGTCCCAAAAGTGGTTTTTCAAGGGGAAACTGGACTTTCTTTGTTTCTCCTTGAAGACGTTTCACTTCTCATCCTAGAAGCTTCTTCAGCTCTGACTGAAGACAGAAGAAGCCTCTTCGATGAAAAGTGAAACATCTTCAAGGAAAAACAAAGAAAGTCCAGTTGCCTTTTGGGGAAAAAAAGCACCTTTGGGACCTGGTTAGAGAATTATCCTATTGTATCTGGAAAAAAGTGAAGAGTTCTGCACACAAAATCTGCCCATCCTCCTTGGATGAAAAGAAAAGGACAGAAAACTAAGCAGGCTTCCACGAGCACATATTGTGCAGCGATTGTCACTGTGCAATAATGCAGATCTTTCATTCAGAGGAGAAACTGAAATACAGTTATTATTTTACACAGGAAAAGCAGGACCATTGTCCAGCACACGAGTTCCCTCTTGAAAAATATCTGGTTCTGTTTTTATCAGAACTTGCGCGATGGACTAGGCCAGTGGTTCTCAATCTTTTCTTCACCATGGACCCCTTTAATTACCTTTTGTGGACCCCAACACTTTACTCAAGATTTAAATCCTAACGTTTCTTCAAGCCTTCACGGACCCCCCGTGAGGACATCACGGTCCCCCAGGGGTCTGCGGACCAGAGGCTGAGGACCTCTTAGGACTAGGCCGCCCCTACTGGGGGATGAAGGGAGTTGAGGTTTGCCTGGAGGACCTGCGACCCTTTCATTGTGAAGGACCCAGGCAAATGGCCCCGGACAGGGAAAGGAGAGCAGCACACCTGGGCAGTCCTGGTGTGATCCTCAATATGGCCGCCTGGGTTCATGGATGACACATGGAGGAAGACACGCAGCCGAGAGAGCGGCTGTCCTCTGTCCATGAGCCTAGGTCCCTGTGGATGAGCTTCGTCTGCTCAAGTCAAGGCCTGCTCAGGTTCAATCTCTTCTCCTTTGAGCGTGGACCTTGGCGCGCTTGCTCTTACGGCTGCATGGCCGGCTATTCTGCTGTCCAGGGCTCCAAGGAAGGCAGTGCAACCTGATCAGGAGCATCTGGAAGAGGGAGGTGGCCGGTGGAGAAGGCCACACCACTTGCAGGTCTGCAAGGAGGACATCTCAATCTGCTGGCCTGGATTCTGTAGAAGTTACTTCTAATCTACCACAGGTTGGACTAAGAGAAGACGGCAGCGGTTGAACGGGTCCATGGTTTGCTATGGGAGGTTTTTTGCAATCACGTGACGGAGCCATTTCCACTCTGGGTCATCAGTAACTTTTTCGTTTTCCATTGTAATTTCAAACGGTCACTAAGCAAGTCGAGGACTGCCTGCCTGTACCCTTCACTGTCAATCAGTTCTTTATTGATCGCTGCGTTCTCGTGGACAACGTGATGGGAAAGGATCATAGCGGGAACTTCTTTATGCTGTTTGATCAATTGTTCCGTTGCCCCAATCCATGTTTATTACCAATGATCATCAAGAAGGGGAGAGTTGATTCATGCTGTCCAGATTTTATGATCTTTTTATGGCAGTCACTATTAAGCGAGCGTCACAGTTAAGTGAAGCCATTGTTTATTATGGGGAGGGTTTTTCCTCCCCTGGAAATTGGAAATAAACTCAAGTTTCCAGCAAAAATGTAGTAAATTGTGGTCACCTAAGTGAAGGAGACTGCAAACGGCCGTAAACAGGGGGGGGGGGCAGTTGCCCCTGTGGTCACGTGACTCGGCGGAGGAGGGTGGCCACCAGGATGTCAAATCCAGGTTGTAAACACCCTTTTTGGGGTTCGTTGTAACTTTGAATGGTTGCTAAGCAACCGTTGAGGACTACCTACAGAAATGCCTGCAGGGTGTGTTGCAATTGTATTGCTCCGAGTTTTGAGGTTGCCGAATACAAAAGATACGCGCCACGTGAGCATGCACAACAGGGCTGTGTGGGGCTCAAAAGCCCCAAAGGACGGATGATGCTCCTTACATCAGAGGGAGACGCTCGGTTAACAGGAGGTTGACGGGTGTTACCTGCACGCCCAAAACCTTTTTTCCCCCTTCCTGTCTCGAGTCCTGCATAGGCTTAATTGCATTTTAGGAGAGAGGAAAATCCCAGTAACCAGGAAAATGTACTTTTCCTCTCGTTTATATTGCTTGTGGCCTGAGCTGAACTCAACATGTTTTCATCTTGGTTTGAACTGTGCCAACAGAGCCTGCTTAACTTCTCTCTGTTTTATATTTTTTGATAGAAGCGCTGCTTCTTCCTAAGCATTTTAAGAAAAGCTTTGGTTGAACTATTGGGGACTAAGCAGCTTTTGGAGAGTAGTCCCAGCCAGCACCAGAAATTTAGAGTTGGCATAAAAGGCGCCAGTCTCCCTGCTCTATTCTGTCTTTGAAATCTTTCAGCAAACCGCTTCTGTTGGGACACCCAACGTGAATGCCTCACAAGGATACGGGGAGCCAGAATCCAGGAGAGCCGGAGTGAGCTCACCTGACCTCAGTGAAGAACCACGGCCGAGTTCCCACCAACTTTTCTTCCTCCCCTGCCCCCAGCAGGGATAAACTTACCATGCTGTATTTCAAGAGAAAGGTGAACCGGAAGGGAAAGGCATTTATAAACCACATTAGTCTTGTTTCAACGATTATTTCTTTCCATCGTTTAAAGAAAGCAAATTTAAATCTCTTGCATCTTTTTTTAATCTGTCTTCCATTGTTCATTTGCAGTTTACCTCATTCTCAGTTAAGGACGCGGAAGGAGATGAACTTTTGCTATAAGGGAGATGCGAAGAATCTGGTCCCGAGGCCCGACTTCGTTTCTTCAGTGGCTTACAGGCATCCGACAGACCTGTCGTTGTGGTAAAATAATTGTGGTTTACAAAGTGAGCTTAAGAGTCCCTGGGTCTTTCCTTGAAGTCAGAAGCCAACATCGCCTGACTGACGTATCGAGAATTTGCAATATTCTTTTGAGATCCCCACAGTGTAGAATTAGAAATATAAACAGAGAAGCAAATATAGACACAATTAAGAATAATTAAGAAATAATGCATGTAGCTTGTTTGCAATCTAGCATTCCTTTGGTATTCCCACCTTTTCCTAAAGTTGTGACATGGATGGATTTGGTCAATAATTTGTTACTGATGTTTCTGTAGTAGATTTGCAAATAATTTTTACAAGGTCAGAACTTTTTAAATACTCATGGGGACTAATACTATCTATCCCTCTGTCTCTGCCTATCTGCCTGTCTCTGTCTTTATCTATCCCATCCATCTGTCTCTGCTTATATCTGTCTCTCTCTATGCATCCATTATCTCTGTCTATCTTCTCTCTCTCTCTCTCTCTCTCATCATCTCTCTCTCCTTCTCTCTCTCTATTTGTCTCTCATCTGTCTCTATGTCTGTCCATGTAGTTACAGAAGAGAATTCCATTCACCAATTCTAAGAATCCCGCCAGGTTTTCCCATCCCTTCCTGACCGGTTCTCTAAACGTGGTTCGCGAGAGCCAGACTCCCTCCGCGTAAACGTTTGAGTTGGCGTTGGGGGGTTAAAGTGAGGGGGGAGGGGTAACAATTTAGGACCCCCATCTTCAACAAATGAAAGGCGTGTCCTGCTTCTCAAGCTTCCAGCCGCATTCGAACGGCGCCACAGCTCACGCCCCCAAATTTCAGGAGCCCCTTTGAACAACGGAACACAGAACCTTTTTAACGCTGGAAGACGCACCACGCTTGTTCTGACTGCATTACCTGACTGCTTCTTTTGTGAGGTTTCTGTGACTTTAGCGGAGTTTGTTTTTGCTGTTTTGTCATTGCTCCTCTCCCTCTGTTATAAAAAATGGGGAAAAAAGGGAAAGAGAAAATGAAAAAAGAAAAAATAGAGCCTTCCTAATTTAGAGAAATATGGAAAGAAAATAACGGAAGAAAATAATCACCTCATTGAAACAGTCTCTAAATAAAAATAGGACCTATTAAAACAGTCATTTAATTTCAAAATAGCGTGTCTAAAGTTAGGACTTTTAAGACTTCTGTGATAGGACTAATTAGAACTTTTCATTTAAAATTTCCGATAAATATCTTTTTGTGAACATGTTTAGTTAGTTGACCGAGTATAAGTTTGGAAAAAACAGGTTACTAAGCAAACATTAATTTTACTTGAAGGTTAAAAACAAATTTAATAGCAGCACCTCCAATTGATAAAGGACTTACGATTTGTACATACAGGAAGCCTTTGACTTACAACTGGTTGGCCATTCAGAGTTAAGACACCCTTTATCGCATTTCCGGCTGCCAAAATGTCGCACCTCACCCTACCAGACCCATGGCTGCATTTTGGCTGCTTGGCAACCAGCTCACGTTTACGACTACTTGCAGCATCCTGCAGTCACGAGGCTGCAGTTTGTCGCTTGTAATATTGGGTCTGGTCACACTTACAACTGAAATTCTGTTCCCAATAGGCCGAGGACTGCCCGTACAAGGGTAGCGTTGCTATCAAGGTTTCCTATGAGGATGGCTGGGAGGTTATGCGCAAAGGTTTTTTTTTTAACCCAATCAAGTTCATAGATACGCATGGACAGATAGCTTACCTGTAAAAGCAGCTCATCAAGTCACCTTCTGTACAGAACAACCTAAATCTGTGACGTCTCTCCGTCCTCCAGGCCACGGCTGTCCCTAAGGTGCTTTTTCAAGAGGCAACTGGACTTCTTGGTTTTTTCCTTGAAGACATTTCACTTCTCATCCAAGAAGCTTCTTCCGTTCTGACTGGGTGGTTTTATTCCCCACCATCCAGTCAGAGCTGAAGAAGCTTCTTGGACGAGAAGCGAAACGTCTTCAAAGAAAACCCAGAAAGTCCAATTGCCTCTTGTGACTAAATCTGTGACTTTTAACAGGAAGGAGCTAACCCAGCGTCCCTGACAAATTATCTCATTTCTCTGGCTTTGTTAAAGGATATAAGGAAAGGCCTCCAGGAGAACGCTGATTAGTTGGGGCGGCTACTCAACAGTTGCAAATGCAGGACCACGGTGTTAGGAAATCATGCTCAATACGTGCTGGTCTCCCTGAGCGATGCAAGGGACGGACAGGGGGGGCTTTTGAGTTTCCTTCCCACGGACCAAGGTGAGGGCACGCATGGGAGCTATAATCTACTCAGGAACTCATTAAAATTGAGAACCAAGCGGTGGGGTTGCAACTATCTTATCATCTTTAAGACCCGTTTCTTTTAACAACAGTTGACACACCTTATCTGTCTATGACATGGCAAAGTTGTAAGAAAAAGAAAAACGACACTTTAAAGTGCTAATAATGCTGCACGTGAGTTCACAACACAGGCATTCAAATGAGATTTGAATTCTCATTTGAATTCCGCTGGATGTCGAACATTTCTGGATGCATGAATTGTTGCGTCCACACCTGTTCCATCGATTTGTTTGACCCTAAATATGTGAAGTGTTGGATGCAAATATACAACTAGTTCAAGATGAAAAAAAAGGGCATTTGATCCCCTTTTCCAGATGAAAACCCCCACAGATCCCAAGGGGCCGTTGCTTTTCTGTCTCAGCTGTTCACTTGTACCTCTGCTATCATTATGGAAGAAAGATTCAGAAAAGAGACCCACAAAAGCAAGATATGAAATCAAAGATGGTTTTACGCGCACTGTGCATAGTTCCGATGTTTTAAAATGAGTTCTCTGGTTAACCATTCGTTTAATGGGTCAATCCATCAATCGGTCAGTCCATCCAATTAAATCATCCGCTCCAAGGAAGCAGAAGGCTATTTTGACAGAACAAAGTCAAACAATCGTGCTGGTTGCCACCACGGCACACCCAAATAAGCCAAGAAGATAATTACCTTCTGATAATTCTTCTTATCCATTCTCAGCCTTTTTCTAGATGCTTCTTGAACTTCAAAATCTTCCGTGGGTTTCCTTGTCCTCTTTACAGGTTTCCTTTTATTTCCATATAAGTTACCTTGGAGTAGGGATGGGGAAACTTACATGAAAAAAGTCTGAAGCTCATTTAGAAATTATCTCGAACCAAAGCAGTTACGTTATTGATCTAATACAGCCGGATAATGTTTATTAACCCTAAACATCTTGTGACTCCCAACTTCTCTTATTAAAACTAGCTTTGCAGTACACACCCACCACAGCTGATCTTATATACAAAAACATCCTACACCTATCTTTACATTTTATATTAATTTCTCATTTTAATTTATAATGGATCTGCAACAAGAAGTTTTGCTTTGAAGTAACTTCTTTTAAGAAGCACGCTAACGCTGTATAAAGCAATTATCCCATTTCCTGAGATTATTATGTGATAGAACATCACCCTAAGGCCGGGAAAATAATAAAGCAATACACTTAAGTGAATTTGTTTTATATAAAGACCAAGGGGGGAGAAACATTTTAGATAAAGACCGTGAAAAAAAGATTTTTAAGTACCTTGCATATTTACACCTGAAACCACCGGGTCTGAGTAAAACTCATTTGAAATAATAAAGTTCCATGTTACAAATTTTAAGACAGATGATCGCAATTAGTTGTATAACCTATTTTACCAATTCTCCTTTGTATGTAAAGATTCTATTCTCTATCCCCCAAATCCCCTATTCGAGTATAACAAAACTCTCTAATTACCGTTTATTATTCCCCTATTATACTTTTTAGCCTAGGGCCAAATTGCTATTACTTAATTTGGAGCCACAGAACTTCATTCAAATGCTTTGAAAAAAAAATCAAGATTCTTCTGCTGGAAATTAAATTTTCAAGCCTCAAAACAGATCTTGCTATCGCCTATAACACGTTTCTTTTAAAAATGTGTGTGGATAACTGTTTCCACATACCAATCAATGGTGAAGTTTAAATTTAATGGGAGAAGCTATGACGTAGGCCAAGATTTTGACATAAACTATATCGACATGCAAAAACTGTCTTTCACAGATCCCTAAATGTGCCCCCAAGCCTGGAAATCATCTTATAGAGGTGTAACAAACTGAGGAAGCAAGATTCATTTTAATTGGATCGTAAGAAGAAACTACCATAAAGCTGGACAGAATTTTGTACTACAGCACTCAAATATTTAATTCAAGATCCATAAAAACGCTAAAACTGAAGGAGCACAACATTTGAGAAAAAGATATTATTGAGCAGTTACATGAAAGGCACACTTAAGTAAGGGTTACTTAGTTTAAAATCAATATTACACAGCACAAATTTAAATTACTTCTGGATCTTGATCTTCGTTTACGTGATCCTTGAAACACTTTACGTTTGGCCTTGCTCAAACTCCTTGGGGCTGAACCTTGAGAGATACAGAATGTTTTGTAGTCTTGTTTGTTTGTTTGTTTGTTTTTAAAACCCGACACCCACATATTTTATACATTGAGACAAAGCATTCAACTTTCCCCACAAGTTGTCATTTCACACACAAATAACAAAACTGACTATAATTTTAATACATATTGTCCAAAATTGAGAAACCTTTCCAACACACTCTCATTCTTCCCACCTTTCCAAAGCAGCAACCTGATATCTTAAAATTTCTGTCATAGTCCAACAACGTTATACAGACTATAATATTAATACTGAGAAACAAAAATATGGCTTTTTTGTGCCTCTAGGCACATCCACTCTTCCAAACCTGTAGCTCATCAGGATATTAAGCTAAATGCTTTATCAAGATGGAGATCTGGCCAGATTCCTGCAGATTCTAACCACGTTCTCCAGCGCTCCCTACGCCCGCGTCTGTCCTGGAAACATTTAAGCTTTGGGTGTTTCTGCACATCCAGAGATCACAATTATTATTGCAAACCCAGGGACACCGATTCAACCTCCGCTTCAACTTCAAAAACAAGAGTTACGCTTAAGAGCGAATGTTTTAAATTTAAAAATTCTAGCTTCATTTCTTTCTAATCTCCGTAATTCTCATTTCGTCGACAGCGATACAGGCGGCGGCTGCTTAGAGACAGGAGGGGAATGAGACACCAGCATATCTACAATAGATTTACACAGAGCAACTTCGCAGAACAATGACCAAGAAAGGTAGACATGATTGACTTTTCTGATTAAAATTTTAAAAAAAGGAAAAAAGAAGAAAGGACTGCATTCACTGCTTTATCAGCACAACATCCCAAAACTTAGAAACGGAAACAGTGAAAGCTGATCTTCCCTACAGGCTGTGAACCGTGTGCTTAATTAAACAAGACTACGTCTATTAAAACTTTTAGTTAGAGTATACTAGCACAGTTTTACGTTTACCAGTGTCTTCTTCACATTTGGGAGAGGTCACTAGGGCAAATTTTGTGTTATAGCGTGTTTTCTGTTTTTCACTAAGCATGTTCCACTGTGACTCCAGCAGCTCTTCGATCTCGTCGCACGAGGCCTCGGGGTGCTCAGCGACCACCTGGGAGGAACAGACAGGAATGAGAGAGAGGAAAGACCCCCGGGGCCTGCCCAGAAAAATCTCAAAAATCCCTCTTGAGAGGGCTTTTTTTTTTTTTTTTGGTTTTTTATTTATTTATTATTTAAACTTTTCAAACTTTGTCAGGTGACGGAGGTGTCCCAAAGGTGCTTTTTCAAAAGGCAGCAGGATTTTCTTGGTTTTTTTTCCTTCTTCAAGGAAAGAAAAAAAAGGAAGAACCCGAGGAAGTCCAGCTGCCTTTGGAAAAAGCCCCTTTGGGGCGACCGTGATGGGGAAGAGCCCCCCTGACCCGAGGGGCGGGCATTGATCCCAAGCAGGTCCAGACTCCACTGGCCAATGTACGGTACTGTTAATCCTCCAGGGACCATTGCAATTGAGCCCAAAATTTATGTCAAGCCAAGTGAAATATTTGTTAAGTGAGCTTTGCCCCATTTTATGATCTTTCTTGCCACAGTTGTTAAGTGAATTACTGCATTTGATAAATTAGTAACCTGGTTGTTAAATGAATTTGGTTTCCTCATTGACTTTGCTTGTCAGAAGATTGCAAAAGATGATCACATGACCTTGGGATATAGCAACGGTCATAAATATGAACCAATTGCCAAGTATCTTGATCACATGACCATGGAGATGCTACAAAGGTTGTAACTGTGAAAAACAGCCGTAAGTCCTATTTTTCAGTGCTGTTGTAACTTTGAATAGTCACTAAACTGTTGTAAGTCAAGGACTACCTGTATACAAGCAAGAGAAAAAGAAACTCACCAACTCCTTTAGATGTTTTATAGACAGCAACACAGCGTCACGTGATGGTGGATCCATGAGCTTCATCAAAAAGTCTGCAATACCTCCAAGTTTCAAAATCTGAAAGAAAACCATGATTCTGCTTGATTATATCTGTCCATGAGAAACAATTACAATCAAACATCACCTGTAAGAAAACTAAACAAACATATTTAATTCACAACTCTAATGACTCTAAAACCCCAAATGAACTCAAGGAACTCAAAACCAAGAATACCACATAGAACATGAAAAGATGATGGGAGAAAAATTACACCCCTGAAATTCTCAAGAATTCATCCATTGCTATTCTACCGAAAATATTACCAAGGAGGCCACTCTGACTTCTGGAGAGGAATTAGAAATCGTGAAACTGATTTTTTTTTTTAATTCTCTCTTAGGCATGAAAGCCAGTTGGGTAACCAGTTATTCTCTTTCAACCTCACAAGGAGTTTGCTGTAAGAAAAATAGGCAATGGGAATACTAGATATATGGATAATCCTTGATTTACAACCATTCGTTTAGTGACAATCTGAAGTTACAATGGCACTGAAAAAAGTGAGTTATGACTGGTTTTCATACCTATGATTGCTGCAGCATGATCAAAATTTCGGTGAGTGGCAATTTGCATGTATTTATGCCAGTCTCCCTGTCCCGGGGTCATATGGTCACCATCTGTAATCTTCCCTGTCAGCTTCCAACAAGCAAAGTCAATGGGGAAGCCAAATTCATTTAACGACCGCATTATTTACCCCATTGCAATTAACAACTGCAATGGTTCACTTAACAACTCTCATAAAATGGGGCAAAACTCACTTAGCAATTGTCTTGATTAGCAACCGAAATTTTGTATTCAATTGTGGTCATAAGTCAAGAACTACCCATATATGGACTAAATTAAATTAAAACATGGGATAAAAGTATAACAATAAATAAATATGCATTATGAAATCAACTAGCAATCATGCTATCAACAAACTATTTACTTAATACTTACTACTCAAGATTTGTTTTAAATCTTTGACAGCCAATATGCATATAAATCAATAGTCTGAATAACAACACAATTATATTAACAGTTAATATTAATAAATCGAAGTAAAAGGTCAACATTAACAATGTATAAGCAATTATTTTATTCTACGTTATCCTCACAAGATTTAATCTTTTTACCTCAAAGAAAAAAAGTCCATTTAAACCTTTCAAATAATCTATTTTAGTCATTAATGATTATTTTTAAAATGTACTGTCAACTTGCTATTTTTTATTCCTTATTTGTGTTTCTGATTTCTGTACTCCAACATCTTTTAGGACCCTAGCTTTGAACTAGGTCACCCAGAGATTCAGAATTATTCTAAAAGTTACTGAATGACCAATTCAACATTTTTATCAAAATTGGTTTCCTAAAGAGCAAGACCAAGGCTTCACCAGGATATATTATCACTGTTCCAATTGTGTAAATTACCTTGATTTGCAAACACAGTTCCTCCAAAGGTGTCCTCAGGATTTCAGGCAACTGATAATCATCTAGCAGACTGGCACGAAGACCATTATACAAGTGGTAGCAGTGGCCGGGTTGGACTCTGTAAAAGTATAAATATATTCTATTAAGTATTTTTTTTCCAAGTTGTAGTAAGAACGCTTTGTATAATTACAGCTATTTAGTAGCACTTTTGTACAGAATGGTGTTACATAGAAATTCAAACTGAATAATCTAAAACACGGGTGTCAAACTCGCTTCATCATGTTTCACGTTTCTCAACGTTTTTCCCATTTGCAGACCTGGGGTGGACGTGGCTTGCACGTGACACATCTGGCCCGTGGGCCGCCAGTTTGACACCCCTGTTCTAAACTAATTGCATCAAATTTAATAAACATGCCTATCTTATATATCATTCAGAAGCAGTTATAAAGATGGTCAATGATCTATATTTTATCTTTTTTATTTTATTTATTAAATTTCTATGCAACCTATCTCCCCTATAAGTACTGAGCAAACATCTTGTGGCCAGAGGGCACTCTTTTACATGCTGATGCTGATAATACATAGTGTAAGGTAAAATCTTGTCACCAATGTTAAGTGGGGCTTAGTTACTGTCTTTGGAGAATATGGAGGGTTCATTTGTTTTTAAAACCCAAGAACCTCTTGTGTACCTTATAGAAACAGCCATTTTGATATAATGGTTAAGCACTAGCTTAGAAACTGGGAGTTCCAATCCTGCCTTAGGCCCAATGGCATTTGGGTGACTTAGGGCCAATCACTTTCTCTCAGCCCTAAGGAAGAGGCAATGGCAAACTACTTCTGAAAATCTTGCTAGGAAAACTACAGGGACAATTGTAAGAATGGGTACACACAGGAAGAGACATACATAAAAACCCTTCATAAAGGATATTAATAGATTTTGTTCAGATGCTTGGAATTTGGGATTTACAAATATTTATATGCAACTGATGTTGAACTGTATGTTTTAAATGAACCTTAGTAAATGGATAACACCTAGAATAAAAAATACTGATAAATCCACATTGAGTGATTTACAAACACATGCAACATCATTAAGTCAACAGAAAGGATCTGGTCCTCTGAATTCAACCTCTCACGTTATCTGTACACTTTTGTAGGGAAAAGAAGAAGCAGAATTCTTCTGAGGCCTCCAACAACTTTGGATGGGACAATGGTTAAAATACATTCAGATTTAGAAATCATATTTTTTATTGTAACTCATATTACATACTACTTTTTTTAATGCCCATATCAAGAGATCACAGGAAAAGTAAAATCAAACAACTGAATTGACACAATATTTAAATTAAGTTTAAATACCAGAGAAAATAATCATGTTAATAATTGGGAAAGCATTTTTAAAAACCACTAACACATACAATTCGGGTATCAATTTTAACAGTTTAAGCAACTGACTGAGTAAACTATGAAGATAGCAGGGGTTGCATTTGATAAAGCAATTTCTACCCAACGCCCTGATATATTTATCATAAAATATAGAGGGGCTCTGCTGTACTACCTTGATTTTCCATTCATTAAAAAAGTATTAAAATTAGAAGAGACAGTCAGCAAATAAAAATTCAATAGGGAAGCAGTAAGACTTCAATATTAAGCATCTGCAGTGAAGGGAAAAAATGAAATGTCTTTAAAGTTAATTAGAAAATGTTCCAAGTGCCAACATTTTCCTACTTAACAAATTTTATAACAATAGGCATTACACTTACCTGCCTGCTCTCCCTTTTCTTTGCTTGGCATTTGCTTTGCTAACCCATTCTGCAGCCATTGTGCTGATATTGTTCTGCGTGTCAAAATGAGTTTCTTTTATCTTTCCCCCATCTATAACATAAACTACATCATCTATGGTGATACTGCAGAAATGAGAAACAGAGAGAAGCAATTTGCTTATCCACATTACACAGATTCTCAGCTAACACTTTTATGAAGTAATTTTCTCCTTGCAAGAAATAAACATTGTCCTTTTTTCCCCTCATGGCTGATGAATCAAGCCATAAGGAACAGCAACTATTACTGGCTGCTGCCTTGTTTCCTCTTTTGCCAAAAAGTCAAATAAAATAAAAAAGGCAATCCTGGTAATACTGTAGTGTGAAATGGTGAAATTATCAGAGTACAAATTTACACTGCAATATTAGAATTAAACCACACTGCCAGATATAACTGGGAGAAACTTGATGGAATTGCTTAATGTTTAATAATTAACCTTGACATAGTGTTAATTCTACATATAATTAGCTACATTTCATCAATAAGAATTGCCAGTCTGAGCATCAAATAATTGTAGAACAGGCAACTTAAGCCAAATAAATCTGCCTTAACTAAGTCTAGCACAGTAGAAACTTAGCAAAATAGCAATGTGCTATTCATTTAATTTCAGATGTGCCTTCTGAGGCATAACCAAAAAAAAAGAAAGAAAGAAAAAAGAAATAAAGCATCTTTACATTTATTCTGTTAGCCTGCCTTACTCAATTTGATGCCCTCCACAATTTCCCAGCACAGACAGTCCATATCCCGATTTAGAATTCTGCAATTCTTGGCTCAATAAAATTATGGTAGGTTCAGCAAAGTTGCCACAGGCACTGACCCTAACTTCAAACTCAGG
Source organism: Pseudoxyrhopus heterurus (assembly GCA_032468235.1). Classification (NCBI taxonomy): domain Eukaryota; kingdom Metazoa; phylum Chordata; class Lepidosauria; order Squamata; genus Pseudoxyrhopus; species Pseudoxyrhopus heterurus. The sequence continues at coordinate 33,765 of JANHJO010005137.1, read as the reverse complement.
AATGCAATTCAATTTATAAATCCTGAAAATGCCTAGATCCTCTTGCATATCCTTTAAAATATCTAAACAAAATAGTCTAATAATGAAAAAAAAAACAGAAAATAAGTATTTTCCTCCATTTTATTCCTACCATGATGCAAAGAAATCACCTTAATTTTTATTAAACTACTCAAATTTTTGCTAATAAGTTAATTTCATGTATTTCTAGAAGCATAAACTATTGTTTACCTAGTCTCAG
>JANHJO010005137.1:14479-31249 GCA_032468235.1 Pseudoxyrhopus heterurus | reverse complement strand
GCTTATGCACCAAAGACAAATTCCTTGTGTATCACACTTGGCCAATAAAAAATCACACTTGGCCAAAAAAAAATTCTATCTATCTATCTATCATCTATCTATTGATACAGTCCCTATAAAAATCCATAATGAGCAAGATCTATTCTCATTTCTGATTACAAAGCATCATGTATAACAGGAAAAAATCACATCAAGCTAAAAAAAGTTTATCGGCTGGATATCCACAAAGACCAAAGAAAAATAAATTTACAACCTGGAAAAAATAGATGTAGAAGAGAAGGCAGAACTGGAGGGCAGAGTAAAATGCACCATCAATTTAGAGTCCTTGCACTGACACAAGAGACCAAATCCCCTTGAATTCTGTTAATCCTTATCTAACGCCAAGTTAGTGCTGATTGTCAGTTAACTAGATTCTTGTGTATAGGCTTCAATAAATCATTACTGCTGCAACTTACATGAATAGTTCTGATTCTTTGCTCCTGACATTCGATTATGATGGGAAACACAAAGCAGGCTGAGATTTGAATGTTATATGGGAATTTTAAAAAAAATAAATATTGAAGTGGAGAAATTAAAATGTCTCATTTTGGTCTCTGACAAAAGAATAAAATATGAAAGAGAGAAACAATGATATGGAGGGTAGCTACCTCAAGATCTGATCAATCTCAGCAAGGACCATTTCTTAATGGGAATGTGTGATATTCCTATTATGTATTCCCACTAAAAACATGTGCTCCCAAATAACTCCACATCTGTATATAGAGAAAAGTGCAAGGGTCTCTCTGGCATCCAGGTGAGAGCTGCTAGTCTGATTGGGAAATATTTCTGAATTGGAGACTAACTCAGTATAAAAACTGGCAGCCCATACAAAGCTCTCTCTGTATGGTGTAAGGTAGTGAATAGCCCAACCAAGATGCCATGTTCTGATTTGAAACAAACAAAACAAAATTCTATAAACAAATAATTGGAAATGGACAATTTGCCTGCTCAGAATTCTGATCATATAATTTTTTAAAAAAAGAGTTTTTGATTGTTTGGAAGTTCATGAAAACCTTAAATCTCTGGAGAATGGACTCCAGGACACATACCCAGTTCCAGCTGGACATATAAAGGAGCTAATCACTTGAAGTGTATTTAAAATGTGAAAATAACAAAGCATTAAGTGGGCCAGACCTGGAAAATGTTCTGAACCTCATGATTGAAAATGAAATGCAGTTGATTTGGCTTTGTTGTGGCCATATTTGCTGTCATGTTGAAAATATTAGTTTTACAAATGTATCTTTGAGCCTGACTAAATCCTTTTGCAAATTCCCTGCTTTTGCAAATTCCCTGCTTTTCAAGGTGAGATTTAGCTTTTTTTTCATATGGAAAAATAGCCCATGGATTGGAAATTATTCTTCTCTCCCTTTTCTGGTTTTCATAAAGCAATTTTCTTACTATTACCTAAATTAAATAATGTCGTGTTGCATATCAGACTGAAAGTAATTAAGGGATTTAATTCTATTTTAGTGACAGTTAGAAAGGACTCCTCCTTATTCATTCAATCTCACTACAACACTCCATGAGAAAATTCAGAAAGGAAAAATATCAAAATGCTCTCTTATTTCTCTCTTACAAAAATATTAAGCGTTCACTGTGAGTTTGAAACCTTAATTGTAAATAGAACTTTACATTTTATATCTTTTTTTTCTATTTTTGTATGTGTTATTTTTTCTGTGTTTTTCTTTTTTGTATATTTTAAAGAATTGATAAAATTTATTTTAAAAAAAATCTCTCTTACACACCCACACACACACACACACACACGTATACACACATGTGTATACACACACATGTATACACACACACGCATTTTGGACTGAAGAATTCTATCACAAAATAGAAGAGTGAACATTGAAAAATAATTGGATTTTGGGTCAAGACGTACACTTTAGTCAGATCAGTATTAAAATGTGAATATGTTTTTACTCATTTCCCCTGCCTCTAGAGTAGCCCTAGAGAAGGTGTAGAAGCTTAGAGAGCCAGAGAGAAGTTGGATTTAGGCCGGGTTTGGGGACTGAATCAGCGATTATTTCCTTAAGAGTCAGCACAAAGAGAAGATATAGCTGCATTTATATTTAAGTTGCTCCCATCTTGACTCCTAAGGCTGTTTAAGAAAATCATATCTGGATTGAGTCATTTTGGTGACAGATTGCAAGGTATTTGGTTCAGCCTGAAGTTGGGGATGGTCCAACTGCAATCCTTACCGCCGGATGCTCAAGTATCCTCCGTTCCTCTCCTGACACCTAGGCAGCTTGGCTTGGCTGAAAGCTCATTCACACGAAAGGGATAGCAGATTGTTTGAATGAGAAATGTGAGGATTTTAGAGAGTAGATATTTTCATTCATAAACTGATAGAGCTAAAAAGTCTACTCAGTGATATACACAAAGCGAACATGATTCAATTCAAACCCGCTTGATGAGCATTAAGGACTTGAACTAGGAGCAAAGAAACCTAGTCTATCCTTAGCCACAGAAGCCGGTTGGATGACTTTGGACCAGCTCTTCTCTCTCAGCCCAGACAATCTCACAGGGTTGTTGTTGGGAAAAATAATAAGTAGGAGCAAACATGCACTGCCTTAAGCTCCTGTACAGAACATGGGATATAATTCATAAATGTATACCTATAGCTTGCAAAGGGCAGCAAAGATTCTGAAAATAATAATAAAAGATCCTCAGAATTAAATACATTATTCTAATTATCCTCCAAGTGGTTTCCATTTTTAAATTAGCCTCACAAAACAAGGCCAACAGATAGTGGAAGGGAGGGAGGGAGAGAAGAAAGAAGAAAGAAGAAAAGATTTTACAAGTTGGTTTAGAAATTGAAACTACTTACTGTCTTTGTTTCCTTTTCCATTCATCTCAGAAGCCAAGTCATGTTTGTGGTGGGATTCTGAAATCTACAATACGGGACCCCAGCCTACATTTTCACAGCAAGTGGGACCCCTTAAAATGAAAAGCAAAGAAGGTAATGATTTTTCCAGGTTTTTCTCCACAGATGGTTCAGGAATGAAAGCTGTTCTATAAAGCTCATTTGGCAGCTAAACAAAAAGGGATTTTCTGCTTTATCCCTGGTTAGTAATGTGAAAAAGTTTTATGACCCAGCTGCTGCTGAGAAGTTTAGTATTGTGTAATTATCTGAATTAAAAGAGCAGCAATCTTTTTAGCTTTTTCTACAGTTTTTCTACCGGGGTGGGGGAGTAAGCTGATGTGATTTGGGAAGAGTCCCTGAATGGTAGCTTCTAGAAGGCCAGGCTCTTTACCAAGCTCTGGGGAAGGGTGGTGGGAGCTGCAGATGGTGGGAGGAAGATTCAGGTGCCAGGTTTTGGTTTTTGACATATAGTTTTGGGTGTTATAATTTTATTGTTTCTGTGAGCCACACAGAGTTCTTTAAAGTCAGGCGGCCACACAATATTTTTTCAAATAAACACATTTTCAATAAACCCTTTCTGGGAGTCTTAGTGGATTTTTGTTACCCCTATCTTGAATTGGCTGTATTTTATGCATACAGCCAGTTTGGTCTAGTGCAGGAGTGTCCAACCTTGGCAACTTTAAGACTTATGGACTTCAACTCCCAGAATTCCCCACTGGCTAGGGAATTCTGGGAGTTGAAGTCTACAGGTATTAAAGTTGCCAAGCTTTGATACTCCTTGCCTAGTGGTTAAGGTACCAGATTAGAAGGTGGTAAACCACGAGTCCTTGCTGAGCAAGGAAGCCACCCACTCTTCCTCTGCCCTAGGAAGAAGGCAGTGAGAAGTCACTTCTGAAAATATTGCCCATATCTGGTTTCCCCATCTAGCACCATAGTTGGTACAATTCTAGATCCAGAAGGCCCCCAAACCACAGCCAAAACTTGTTGTTCCTCATCCAGACCCCCACAGCCTGCAGACACCAAGATAGCAATAACAATTGCACTTTGACTTATATACCGCTTCACAGTGCTTTACAGCTCTCTCTAAGCAGTTTACAGAGTTTACTATTGCCCCCAACAATCTGGATCCTCATTTTACCCACCTCAGAAGGATGGAAGGCTGAGTCAACCTTGAGCCGGCCAGGATTGAACTCCTGGAGTGAGCAGTGCAATGCTGCATTCTGCAATACTGCAATACTGCATTCTAACCACTGTGCCACCATGGCTCTTGGTGACAAGATAAGACATCAAAGGCATTGCTTAGTTTGCCAGGGGTAGAAATAAACAGGTATTCCTCAACTTAAGACCACAGCTCAGCCCAAAATTTCTGTTGCTAACTGAAACATCTATTCAGTGAGTCTTGCCCCATTTTACGACCTTTCTTGCCACATTGGTTAAGTGAATCCCTGCAGTTGTTAAATTAGTAACACGGTTGTTAAGTGAATCTGGCTTCCCCGTTGATTTTGCTTGTCAGAAGGTCGCAAAAGGGGATCACGTGACCCCGGGATGCCGCAAACCGTCGTAAGTGTGAACCGGTTGCCAAGCGTCCGAATTCTGATCGCACGATCATGGGGATGCTGCAAAGGTCGTAACTATGAAAACGGTCATAAATCGCAATTTTCAGTGCTGTTGTAACTTTCAACGAACTGTTATAAGTCGAGGACTACCTGCACTCTGCAGCCACCAAAGCTGAACTCAAGGATGTCTTTCCATTCTCAGAAACCACGGACCTGTGAATCTGAGCGAAGATCTTAAAACCCGGTTTCAAACAACCCACAAATTCTGGTCCCCCCCAAAACGGCCCAGAGGGAAGCAAGGGTACCTTTTCGTCAGAGGAACCGGACGAACTGGACAGCAACGCCGCTTCCACGAAACCTCGCTCCAGCAGGGAGTCGTATTTGATGCTCCTCTTCCTACTTCTCTTCTCCTTGCTTCCCGGATTTGGCTCCGCCTGCTCCGCCTGAGTGACATCCAGCACGCTGTCGCCACAAATGGAGGACTCAAAGAGGGGCTTCCCGTTCATGTACGTTTTAGTGATTTTCAGTTTAATTTCCGGCGAGCCGTTCTTGGCCGGCGTAGTGTTGGGGGGCGTTGCGGCTTCCCTGGCCTCCTGAGACTCGAAACGCAGCCTGGCCTCCTGCGTTCCCGATTCCCCGTTGAAGACGCGCGAGGTGAGGTCCTGGAGCTTCTCCACGGGGATGAAGGGCAGGCCGTCGTGGCCGTTGTATTTCGGCTTGACGTCGTCCTGTAGTGTGGCGGAAAGGTGGCTCTTGCCCAGGTAAACAGAACACTCCCGGCTCACTTCGCAGCCGGGGGGCTTTCCGGTGGGACCCCCCAGGATCTCGGAGACGGGCTTCATTTTGATGTGGTTGGCACCTTTCTTGGGGAGCAAGAGCGAGTTACTTTTGAAATCCATCGCGGATGTTTCCAGTTTATTGGTATTTCTGCATAAATAAAGGAACAAAGCCACAAAATCGTATTATTATCCCCGGAGGATGGCTACGGAGCATGTTTGGGAAGCCCAACGTCACCAAAATACGCTACCAAAATAATATAAACCAAACCCAACATTTGAGACAATTCGGCAGTGTAGCTCCTAAGATAAAATATGCACGTTCCCTACTTTTAAAAATCACATTGAATTCTTCTAGCTAATTCTCAAAATGAGACCAATATGCACTTTGAAAGAAAGCAAGTACTAACGTTTTGCTATTCTGCAGCCTTACAAATAAAAGAACAAGGGAGATGGAAAGTATTATTCTGAGCTGTTTTCTTGGAATTTTATTTTACTCCTGTTCTGCTCGGGCAGAAGGGGAGAGGGTGAAGAATACGTCCTCACGCTAACCGGGCATTATTGTGGCTGAGCAACTTCACAGGAGGCATTAAAGCAAAGCCCCTAAGAAATACAGGAAAGAATCTAAGGCCTACAAAAATACAGGAGCCAAGGACGATTACTAATAACAAGGCTCCATCTAAATCCATCCAAGGCACAAATAAGCTACAAATAAACACGAGGCAGATCTTGACAGGAAATTAAAGGATGTGGGATAGAAATGACTCATTCTTTTTTTGTAGCACAAAAGCTACAAAAGTGCCAGTTGCAAAACAGCATCGGACTTAGCAACTGCTAGGATTTGGAGACCAGGCAGCCCAGTTAAAACGGATGGCTCCTCAGTCTTCACGCCCTTCGCAAGGAAAAACCTCTGAGAAATCTTCATCCTAAGGAAGTGATTTATCAGAGGTTCTTGGGGGCAAAATGTCCAAGACAAATGGAAAAGATGCAAATGCAGAACGATTTAGTGATGGTTTCCATTTGGAATGTTGTGCAGATAGGCCTCGAGTTATGACAGGTTAGTCATAAATCAGGTTAGTCACATGATGGAATCGATTTACAACGATTTACAATGGGCAGATCTCCATTATGTCAAATGTCGAGGTGGTGCAGAATCCAGCATTGCAGGCAAACTCTGCCCGCTGCCAGGAGTTCGATCCCGACCGGCTCCAAGTTGACTTAGCCTTCCATCCTTTCGAGGTCCCAGATTGTTGGGGGGCAAGAGGCTGACTCTGTAAACCGCGTAGAGAGGGCTGCAAAGCTCCATGAAGCGGTACGTAAGTGTAAGTGCTATGGCTACTGTCTGTAATTGGTAAATGCAATAAAGGCAAGCTCGGGACTGAAAAGCATGGAAGCCGAACTTAACGGTTTTTTTAATTTGTGCAAAGGCTCCCGCTGAATCCTTCCATTTGTCTGTCTATCTCTACAAGGTGAACTCCCAGCACCAAAGGCAGAACGCCTGAGGACATTTATCACAAGAGGGTAATCGGGGGGCGGCCAGGCTAAGGAGGGTTGGCCAACGGTTCTTCCTCCCTACTCGCTCTACGGCTTGCTGGATGGAGTCAGAGGGACATCACGGGTTGAAGGAGAAAGTAGGGCACCAGATAAGCAGGGCTACCTACGGAGAGCAAAGGGAGAGGTACAGACCACGAGTGATTTGGGTACCAACGTGTAGCCAATTCATAGCGACTCTATCAGCTAAGCATGTATGGCAGGTCGCCCAAACGGAAGGAAAGCTTGCAAACATCCCAACAATGTTCAGACATGTCCACAAGCTTAAACAACACAAATAAGCACACATTTCTGAACGTGCAAATCCCCCCAAACGGTCCTCCCAGATGAATTACCAACCATTATCATCAGAAACATGATCACGGCAGCAGAAGGACCCTGCAGCTCCCTTTAATTGGAAATATGTGTACAAAATCAAATTAAAAAAATAATCCTAGCATGCAACTGCGATATTATCTCGGCGCATGATATCTGTGTACATGCATCATTTTGTATCTAGGTTTACTTACAGGACATAACATGAAATTATATTGTTTTGCTAAGCTGCAACAGCTACATGCAGGAAAAGAAGGAAGGCAACTGCATGAAAATCTTGACAAAGACATCTTGACCTATCTTGACACACAGGCTCCCGTTCTGTAGTATATTTATAGTAATTAAGGCTGATCTAACAAAGTACAAGTGAGGAAACGATTTAAACATTTATCTTCCAGCTACACAATAAATCAAGTTCACCCTTCCTGTTTAAAAATACAGATTTGCATTTGATTACTTCCTATGGAAAGGTTTTGTTTTTATAAAATTCCAAGCTTCCAATGTTTTTTTTTAAATAATACTGATGTTCACATGGGGATAAAGTGAGCCAACCCCTGCTTTCAGGATCAAAGTTCTGAAATTCCATTCAACAGCTCACCAATGATCACCTGTCCTCATCACGTAACCAGATCAATTCTTGTCATAAATCAGAAGAGGCAACTTGTAGCCCCAGAACCTCTTTACGGGGACTCCACAGCTCTTTTGGAATACTAAATATTCCAAATATTTGGAATATGTTTGGAATATATATGGATAGCAAATTTGGAATACGCTATCCAAATCTGATGGTCGAAAACCACTGATGCAATTATCTATTATTGAAACACGAAATTCACAGAAAACATCCTAAGTTCTAGAAACACACGCCCCCCCTTTACAAAATGCCAGCCCCTCCAACAACAAGCAATTGTTGATCCGACTGCCAGGCATCCATGAAGATGTCAGAAGGACCCCAAGAATCTCACCCCGTAATCGTTTTCACAATTCTACTTTTCAAGACATAATTGTGTGTGTACAGACCCGGCCTGCAAGGTAAACAGAAACAACGTCTACCTAAAACTTAGGCTGTCACAGCAAAAGCCCGACAAACTTAACAGAGAAGATGGGAACCAAGAAACCAAAGCGTAGAATTTATAGTTTAATTTAGTAGTTTCTAAATAGCCTAATAAAAATGGGCAGAGAGATTTGCTGTAATAATGTGGTAAGCCCAACTTCACAAATGAAATCGCTCATTTTTCAATTTAGTTGTAATGGTATATTATTGTAAGTTCAGAACTGAAAACAGTGGAAGCTGAACTTTTTTTTTTTTTTAAGTAGTGAAAAGGGTCCCGTTGAATTTGGTAGCTTGACAGAAGGTTGAATCTGTTTCAAAGAATACCACATCGCTAACAATTCTCCCATTCATTCGGCTCGCAGATGGACAACCTCTTCAGATCTCTTTTATATATAAAAGAGCAGCGTCTCCTTAGATTGCAAGCGAGACCCAAAAAATTGAAGTTCATCTGCAATGCGATTTTTCATTTGAAATCCAGGAATTAGTGCTCTAGGGTTGTCTTTTAAGGATGGGAGGCTGAAATGTAAAATATAAAGCTGTGTTTTCTAATGGTTGCAGTACTGGATAGGTGGACCGTGGATATATCCCAGCCTTCTAAGCTACGGCCATGTTGACTGGAGAATTAAGTCATGAAACGCTAATCTAAACCGTTTCAAAGAACAATGCAACATGTACTTATGGTGGGTTTGCTGTTTTTTTAATTAGAGGTTCTAAGTTACCTGGATCTAATTACAACTACTACTGTTGTTGTTGATGATAACTTATCCATAGACTACTAACACTTCCCTAGGCAGAAGAGGGCATCACGGGCTAAAATGCTTTGAACCAAAGGGCCTCAAATGGTTTGACTTTCAGAATGGGTCCAATATCTGGGACCCATAACTCCTGTGAAATTGAAATCTGGCTGGTTTTATTAAACATGTTATAACATAAAACATTATCATAAAAAACAGTTCATGATCATAACACAAAATATCAGAAAACATTTCCTGCGCTGATGTTCGACTGGGCTTTACAGGTCAATATGGGCTTCTTTCAAGGGAGGCAACTCTACAAATCTACCCCAAGCCTGGACATTAGAAGCCCTGGTATTGTTTGAAACCGTTGAGGAATCTGGTAAGGAAGTTATCTCTGAACCGGTAAGCCAAACAGCCACAGGCCATCTAGCTAAAACTAACTGGTTAAGTCTCCATGCAATCAGAGCGAGAACAGCCATTGAACCCAACTCACTGCTCAGTGCAGAATCCAAATTCAAGGGTCCCACCAGGGGTCTGCATGTATCCAAAGAAAATGAAGCCCAACATCTCTCTTGCAAAGTTGGTTCCATAACTGAAGCCAAGCATTCCTTAATATCCCACTGAAATCTGCTTTCCCGTAACTTCAATGCATGCTTTGATGTCCTACACTTTGAAACAATAAGCGTTCTGACCAACTTCTTGCAATATCTTTTCTGGTATAGGAAGAGTCTTGTAATATTCCCCATTGAACAGGCCCAATCCCTTCAATGTTTCTTCATATGATTTAATTTCTCATCCTCCTCAGAGCTTATTTTTGCTAAACCCTTCAATGCGATGCTTAGGGATAGACAAAATACTCAAGGAAAACCTTGACCAGTGCAAAATATACTTATTCCCCATTATTTCTGCTCATGAAACCTAACATGGCCCAAATCGACTGGGTGTGGTGGAAGAGGGCAAAGGTGGGGCGAGATAGATGGACGGGAGATGCCGTGGAGGTCGGAAGAATGCGATCCTAACAACCACAACTGGGTCTACCGGAACTGCCATCAATAAGCAGTGGGGTCATGCGATGTTTCACCTAATGACGCTTTGTTTAGTGACAAAAATTCTAGTCCCAATTAGGGGCGCTAAGTGAAAACTACCTGTACCGCGACGCCATACCTGTGCATTTGATGCTTGTTTCCTTACTGCAATTAATCTCTCTTCAACTTCATTCCAAGATTTTCAGCCCACTATGATTTTGTAAAAATTGTATTTGTCTTCTACATTACTGGCTACGCTATCCAGATTTCTTCCTTTTGCTCCTTTACACCAGTTGTTAACCAAAAATACTGAAGAATGCAGGATTCAAGAGGTGGCTATACATTTATTTATCACCAAAGATGCCCAAGACTTAACTTTAGGGCATCCCACTCACTACCTTTTCTCCAATTCTACAAGGCGTCCCTGATAAGAGCTTTGGTATTTTATTTTCTCCATCTCACCATTCTGCCCCCACTTAACTAGCCTGTTAATAAGCGTGTCCTGCAACGGGTGCTTTGTCAAGGCATCTACCGCATTCCCACAATCTACTAAGGAAACGGCCCCGTCGAGAAACGAGATTGGTTTGAAAAAACCTGTTCTTGGTAAAGTCATTGCCTGGCAACTACTGAATTAACTTCACGTCTTTTAGGATCCGCTCTAGAATTTTCTCTCTTATTGCGCTTTGCAGACAGGACTCAAATTGGGCTCCTCCACCCTTTGTGACGACCTCTGCAGTTCTTTGGCTCTCCAGCCCTTCACCAGGTCTTAAAAGTTCACTCAGCTTGACCCAGAAGCCCCCTCCCCCTTTTAATACCCAGTATTAAAAACGGAGTATTCCAGGCTCAGTCCACAAAGGAGACGGCATTATGTTGCCTGGGCACACTGATGCCACCCAGTGCAGGGATGGCCAAGCCTTTTGGCACCGAGTGCCCAAAATGCGCATGCACGCACGCACTCGCAAAATGCAATATGCGCGTATCCCCCACGCATGCACGGCAGAGCGCCGAAGACCAGCTGGCCGGTGCAGAGCTGAGCTGGGGCGATGGCTCACATGCCCATAGAGAGGGCTCTGCGTGCCACCACTGGCCCGTGTGCCATAGGTTCGCCATCACGGATCTAGTGTATTGGCTATATACTGCATTTTCTGGATCTGCATTATGCCTTTGTAGTTTATTATATTACCGCTGGATTATGTCCTCTTGAACTCTGGTCCACATCATGACTGTAGCAGTATAGATCCATGCCATAATACGGATATCTTAGCATTCTATCCGGCCATGGAGATTCGAACTTATTCTAAACAGGTATGGTCGTCCCATTGTGGTTCTAAGTGAGGACTAGACGTAATGAATTCTATTCAACAAAAGTAGCTTTCTATCTAAAAAAAAAAGGATGGTAAAACTTACTGCATGTGTATTGTTCTTCCCTTTCCCAGAAGTTTCGTAACTTGGACTCACAAAGCATATGTATCATAGAGCTGGAAGGGACCTTAGAGGTCTTCTAGTCCAACCCCTGCTCAAGGTAGAAGACCTTCTACCGTCCCAATCAAATGGCTGTTCAGCCTATTTCTGAAACCCTCCAGTGATGCAGCCCCCGTAACTGTGGAGGGGAGCTCTTCCATCGACTGCCTGGAAGCTTCTCCTTAGCTCCAGGTGGGATCCCTCTTTAATGGAGCCTCCATCCTTCACTTCCTGCCCTGCCCTCTGGGGCTTTACCATCCATCATACGATTCAGCCCCCAGACTCTTAATGGCTCTTCCCTGCCTTCTTTCTAGGACTCCGCATATCTTCCGTGGAACTGTGGAAGAGCATTGCAAGTGCTCTTTGGGCATCAATTCCCTGATCAGAAGATCTGAAGTGGACACAAAACGACAGAAAAAAATTGCACCTTTCTTAACCTTATTTTGCCTTTTAACCATTTTAGTTATCTGTTTGTGTTATTTTAAGATGTTTAGATGCATGGCTGGCTGGGGAATTCTGGGAGTTGAAGTCCACAAGTCTGAAAGTTGCTACGTTAGGGAATCAGGTCTATTGTGGCAAAAAAAATTTTTTTTTAGGAGTCTGATTATTTAAATAATAAGAGGGAATATTTGGAAAAAAAGACTTTAGATCTTCCTTTCACAATGCACTGCCTCAAATGAAGATTTTTAAAAGCTTTCCAGCCCAGCCAAATTTTATTATGATGTGAGCATGTGTGCAACAAGGCAGAAACATGCACACCACTGCAACGCCGAAGTAACCAATACTATGCAACACAGGCAATCAAGTTTGGCCTATCCATAAAGAAAAGAGATATAAATATCAAATATGATTATGAACAGGAGACGGGATGACAGATCCCTGACAGGCAGAAAAGTTGTAATTGCATCAAGTCAACTGAAGGTTTGTGGTAGTTGGTGACTCACAACTGTGAGCAACCAAAACAAATCTGTGCCAACTACATTCATCGGTATGTGAAACACGCTGTTTGCCAGGAGCAGATATTAAGGATGTGACAAAACGATTTCCAGTAATTACTGAGCCCCTGACAATCATTTTTTCCCCCTGCTAATTCTGATAGGCACAAAATGGTATTTTTTTTAAAAAAAAGATAAAAATGTGAAACACCAGGGGTTTTGGAGTTCTAGAGGGAAAAAAAAGCCTGGAGCGCGATGTTCTCCACCAGCCAAACTGTCCATGGAAGATAATTAAGCAGCTACAGATAGTCTTTAACTTACAACCACAACTGAGGCCTAAACTTATGTTGCTAAGTGAGAAATTTGTTAAGTGAGTTTTGCCCTGTTTTACAACTTTTCTTGCCGTCTTTGTTAAGTGAATTGCCCCAGCTGTTAAATTGCAGTTAAGTGAATTTATTTTCTTGGTTGTTTTCTTGAAAACATCTCATTACCCAAGCTGGGTAACATCATCAGTTCTAGTCAGGACTCCCTATTAACACTGATGATGTTATCTAGTTGGGTCATGAAATGTTTGCAAGGCAACCACCAAGCTCAGAGAGAATCGAGGACTGCACACTTCAACCCTTCAGCTACAGGTATCTTCCTTTATTGGTACATTGGACTATGTAAAGTGTAAACAATTGGAAGACCTTGTCGCTTGATTCAAGTTCTCCAGGTGAAGGGGCAGAACTCATGAGACGCCACAAGGACTAGCAAAAATAAATAAATAAAAAATAAATAAAGACGGGGCCCCTGGATCAGGAGGGCTTTTAAACTCAGTCTCTACGAATGCTTTTTTTTTATTCAGGGACAAAAACCCTGAAAGGCTATTGAGGAAGGGGCTAGAAGATCAATTTCCTTTCTCTGTGCAAACTGGGGAATAAATAAAAATGTCAGAAGCAATCAGCAAGATAGACTTGGGATTTCTAGCACCAGAAAGCAAGCATTGTTTAATAAATGTAATCTGATGGGATGAATCCCATGATTAGATGCAAGAAATGGAAGGAGAAATTAAAAAAAAAAAAACTACCCAAAAGGAACTGAAAGACCAAAAAAAAAAAAAAAAAGGGAGAAGTTGCAGTCCTCATTTTTAGCAAACTGTCCAAATTTATGAATTACCTGAAAAAAGGATAACTTACCCCCCAGATCAAAGGGTCTGAGGGTTGCTCCTCCTGAAGTCATGTGACCACATACTGGGCGCTCAGCAACATGGCCGCATTTACCGCCATTTTTAGTCACGTGACTGTGTTGTTACCGAAAACCAACGCTTCCAATTTTCAGCGGAAACTGTAGCACACCAGAAAACGAGTCTGCTTAACACCCGTGACGTTTCTTTAACAATCAAAACAAAGAAAAATAAAGTTGTAAAAATCAGGTTTAGTCATGTGGCCAACCCATTTTACAACCATTTCGACTTATAACCCTAATGGGCAGGCTCTGTTATGGTCACGAGATTTGCCTGTATTTTTAAAAATCCATACCTTCTGCAAGGGAATAAAATCAGAATATCTCCATGGGGTTGAAAAAAGGGGAAGAATACATAAAAAGGGATACAGGTAGTCCTCGACTTACGACTACAATTGAACCCAAAACCTCTGTTGCTAAGCGAGACAATTCAGTGAGTTTCCCCCCATTTTACAACCTGTCTTCTCACACTTGTTAAGTGAACCATTGCAATTAAGTTAGTGACATGGTCGTTAAGTGAATCTGGCTTCCCCATTGACCGTGTTTGTCAGATGGTCGCAAAAGGGATCACGTGACCCTGGGACAGAGCAACCGTCGTAAGTCCATGCCAGTTGCCGAGCGCCTGAATTTTGACCACAGGGATGCCTGCAACGATCGTAAGGATGTAAAACAGTCACCACTTTTTTTTAGTGCCACTGTAACACCAAACAGCCATTAAACAAATGGTTGTTGAGTCGAGGAGTAGCTATAGAGTTGTTGGGGTGTGTTGCCCACTGTTTCCACCAGCAAGTATCTGTTTTTGCAAGAAGCACCGGTGGAAGATATGAATTATCTTGACATCCTCAGGGACACCAGTTCTGCCGACAAATTCCTCTCAGGAAATTCCCAATTTATCTCCCTCGAAGCTTTCTCCTTCAGGGAGCAGAGTGATGTACAACAAGTCAAACAGACTTATGTTTTAGGGGCCCCTAAGATGGGGAAATGGGAGCAGGAGGAATGTTGGAGAAAGGGTTGCACGAATGGAAGAAGAATCAAGAGAAAAGACGCAATCTTGTTTAGGAAAACACAATCAGGAAATACCCATTTACTTTCTAACTTTCTAGGCCCTGATAAACTATAAACCTTGGCGACTTTAAGATGGCGGGACTTCAACTCCCAGAATTCCCCAGCCAGTGGGAGTTGAAGTCCACTCATCTTAAAGTCGCCAAGGTTGAGAAACACTGGCTAAAGAAACTCGATGACCTGCAGATCATAAAAGGAATTAAAGCTTGAAAATCACGCAGTCATTGTTAGTAATCAGGAAGGGTTAGTCAGAAACAAATCTTTTGAGGCCAACCTTATCATATTTCTTAATTCCTTAGCAGATTGTTGGTTAGATGACAGGATTAATTTAAAGGACTGTATATAGTCAATTCACAATCCACACAACCAGTAAACCCCGTGAAACTGAAGCACCATCAAACACGGCACCACACAATTTTTTGTAGGGCCTTATGCTGTCCTGCACCATTTTTTATTCATAATTTGGATGAGTACATGGAGAACAGGACTGCATGTGCTTAAGTGATTCATAAGATGTGAATTGAACCTTGTTGTCTGTGTGCGAGACCAAACCACTAATTAAAGTACCGTATATTTTTTCAGGAATTTCCAAAAACCTAAAAAAAAAATGCTGCTGTTCAAGGGATCCAGTCCCCAAAGTTAACTCTTAAACTAAAGCAACAGCATCTTGATTTGCCAAACAAACAAACCCTCCACAAAAACCCACTTTACTGGGGAGAAGGGCAGCATATGAATTTAATAAATAAACATAAATAAGTCGCCCTGTTTTACTGAGTGGCAGAGATTAATTCCAATTTTGTGTTTTTTTAAAATGAGCACAGATTTAATGTTTATCAAAAGTGGCGTGAGAAATCCAATTTTGACCCGTAGAACAAAAAATTCATTCATTTAAATTTTTTAAATGGTAAGTTAATGGCCAAAATCGGACCAATAAATATCGAGTCCCGGGCATAAAGCTGCTGGCTCTTTGTCAAGTCTCCTTACACAACCGACTGGATGAGAGAGAGAAACTCGTGTTTTGTTGGATGCTGGGTGACCCTCACTTGAAGAGAACAAAAAGATGCCCGCCAGAGATTTCTGAAACTTTTATGGGCCCTTAAAGCCATTGACCACAGGTTGGAGACACATCAATCAATAAACAAAGGCCGAAAGAGCCACATGGGCTTCGGGGTCACACCTGTTAAACCATTAAACCAGAATTCACAAAGGGAAAGGGGGGGAGGGGTAGGTTCATGCCCCCTTCCAGCAGCCCCCAATGCAATTCCTAGCATTTCCCGGGAATTCAAAGGATCGCAAAAGAGAATGCGAGGCCTGCTGTCACAGCCACCCCAACTAAAGACGCCGTCAGTTTGGAAGCCCCCACGGAGTCCCAGGCCCCCTTGCTGCCCTCCAGGGAGAAGAGTTGTGTACCTGCCAACACACCAGCCGCTCAGTCCTGCACAAAGCCGCTCTAACTCTAGCAGGACCGGGTGCAGCTGCTCCAAGCTATTAAGGCCCCTTTAAAGCAGCTGCATCTTTCCCCGCATCCCAGCCCCGCAGGGGCCCTCGAAAGCAGGCCAGCTCCACACGGGGATCGCAGAGGGATCCATGGCTGTCAGTCCCATAGGATCGCGTGGAGGAAGCGCCCTCGCCTCCCGGGGCTCCTGCCCTCTGCAAGAGCAGCGGCCGCTGGCTTGGGGGTCGCCAATGGTGCCCCACCCCCGTGCAAGAGGGAGGGAGGGGGGCTGGTTTGCCTTGGATTGGACCAGGGATGCGATAGCAATCCACGCTTTTGGCCCTGACAAAGCCCGCAAACTGCGGCTCCGGCGGAGGATTCCGCGCCCTGCATTTCGACCCAACCGCCACAACGCTCAGCCAGATCCAGACAAAGACGCGCAGCGGCCCTCGGGGCAGCCCGGATCCACCCGGCACGCGCTCCGGGCTCCAGGGCCGCCACCGCCGGGGAGAGGCGGCCCGCGGACCGAGGATCCTCCTCCTCCCCGCCCGGGGATCCGGCGCGCCAGGCGGGAAGAGCCACGCGGGGCTCCGCGGGAGGGAAAAGGGCGCCCGGCACGCGGCTCTTCCGCCCCGGGATCCACGGCCCGCCTTCCCGGGGGAGGAAGGAGAAGAGCAGCCCGGCCCGGCCGGCAGGACGGACGGCGGGGGAGCCGCTTCCCGGGGCCT
>JANHJO010005137.1:3343-14379 GCA_032468235.1 Pseudoxyrhopus heterurus | reverse complement strand
AAGAGTCAATGCCCAGTTGGACAGGAATTATAAACACGGGGGGGGGGGGGGGGAGAAATTGCATATCCTAAGGTGAGATTCCCCAGTTTCTTTGCCTGGCAGGAGAAGCAACTGGGCAGATTCTGTCCCCATGGTTGGTCCTTTCCCCATCCAAAGTGGCTGCGTTGGTCTTGGGGCTTTTAAGACTGGCAAGGACCAGCCTTCCTGTTCTCCATGGCCCCTGCATGCTCTTTTTCAGGGAAAAAGGCTTTCTAGCCCTTTGAGGGACACCTTGAGGGCCCCTGCGGGTCCTATGGTGCCCGTGAGGCCTGCACAGATTACTTTCTGTCCAGGTTGGATTCGGACACCTTTTGTCCTTGTGCACAGAAAAAGAATTTCAGAAGATGCGCGAGTTTCATCCCTGGAGGCTTCCAAGAAGAGACTGGACTGGCATCTCTCAGAAAGGGTGTAGGGTCTCCTGCTTGGGTGGGGTGGGGGGGTCGGACTAGATGACCTACAAGGTCCCTTCTAACTCTGTTAATCTGATTTAAAAAAAAAGAATTCATCAGGTTCAGCTGTGAATTTTATAGTTTAAGTACAGGTAGTCCTCGACTTACAATAGTTCATTTAATGACTCTTTGAAGTTACAACGGTTATGACCGTTTTTCATGCTTTAAGACCGTTGCAGTGGTCATGTGATCAAAGTTTGGATCCTTGGCAACTGACTCATTTCTGACCACCTGACAAGCGAAGTCAATGCAGAAGTCAGATTCACTGAACAATCCTGTTACTAACTTAACACTGCAGTGATTCACTTAACAACTGTGGCAAGAAAGGTTGTAAAATGGGGCAAAATTCAGTTAACAAAGGCCTCGTTTGTGACAAAAAATTTGGACTCAATTGTGGTTGTAAGTCGAGGACTGCCCTGTAATCTCTTGCTGTGTGAGCTCTAACAAAATCCATTACAAGTTCTTGTACTTGATCTTAACTATGGCATTATTTCTTCCTGAAGTATTGAATAGTATGTGGACAAAGTTATTTTGATATCAGACTGGTACAAGTGTAATGTTCTTATCTATTTCTGGCCGGCCGGCCTGCCTACCCAGACTGCTTTTTTCCTACTTGTAGGTCACTTGGAGAACCTTGCTTGTCTTAACTGTTCCTCCATGAGGCTAATAAAAGACTTGTAAGTATGAATCTTTGTAACACTATTACGAGTAACCTGCTTATTTTGACAGTTTACGGAATGGAGGAAGCGTCTGAAAACTCTCTGTGTCTTATAAATAGTTGGTATATATACATGTTGGAATATACATGAATGGAATGTTATATGGTTTTTATTTTAAAATGTATTATGTCTTTTTTATACATACATACATACATACATACATACATACATACATATTTATGATTGTTGTATTGCATCTCTGTTGTGAGCCGTCCAGAATCCCCTGGGAGTTGGGCGGCATATAAATACAACTAAATAAATAAATGTTTGTAATAAATAACTATAAAGACTGAAATGGTCTTTGAGGTGTGGCTTAAAGTTTAGCCTTTGATTAGGATGCTTGTTTTACCTTTTTACAGTACCAAAATAGCCTTCTCTTTAATTTCTTCTCCTTCCCCATTTCGGTTCAGTTACAACTTCCCATCTTCATCCAGTTTTGTTTCCTTCTTTTTCAATGGAGTCTTCTCTGTTTCTATCTCATTCCTCTCCCATTATTTTTATTTTATTGTTTGTGTTGGATATTAAATGGGGTGTGCCTATGTTGACAATATTTGTTATTAAGATGGAAGAAATAACTTATTTTATAGGTAGTACAGCTTAGTAGTTCTTAATTAAGGAATTTTGTTTTGACTTTGATGGAATATAACTTCTGGCATGTTCATATGCTCACATAGATGTGTAAGATGTGTCCACATTCATTCAAGAGGAATAATTCTGCAGGATTGGTCTCAGCTGGATTTCACCTTAGGTTGATAAGGTGAAAAGCTAGGCACTGCACAGGATTTTGCTTATCTTTTCCTAAGAGGTGTGGACATATTTTGGGTAAATAAGCCTGTCTTAAGGCTGTTCTATTTTGCCTTAGCACAGACAGGCTTAAATTTGAACAACAAAGTTGTTACCGTTTTAAGTATTTCTTAACGTGTAGTGCAAAGTAAGAAGCAGAATAATTTTGAAATGTGCTTCCAAAAGTCCAATCCAGAAAAGACATGGCAAAGCAATTTTGCCATCACATACACAGAAAATGAAAGTGAGGGCCTCTATATCTTTACAACTTCAGACTTTCATCTTAGTCACATGGCCTACAGAGTTATTGGTGGCCTAAAGGGATTATAGGTGCTTTGTCTAGTAGTATCCAAGAGTGACAAGCTGATTTTCCCTCTCTGAGGTTAGGAAGGATGGAAATAATTATCACTTGTTTGGAAGATTATAGAATTATAGGGAAGGGAATTTACAGAAAGCTATGTGTTTATTCTCAGTAGAAAATGTTTATTATCCTGCTTATACCATCTATAACAGAAATATCATAAGATAAAGCCAATATATAGAAAGCAGAGATTCATATATATATAAAAAGCAGAGATTCATATCGGATGTTAATGGCAAATTACAGCAAGCTAAAATTAATAGGTATTAAAGCGATTATTCTGTAAGATGTATGCAACTTCATTTTCCAAGTGTGCGCTTAAGAATATTTTTTAAAAGTTTGTTCAAAGAAAAAAACTAATTTCAAATAAGCCGTTGGAGTTAGTCTGGTTTATGAATGGTTCACATAGTTATGAGAATAGTTTACTATCATAGAAAATATTTTTTTCTAATAGAGGAGAAGGATGTCCACAGAACATAGAAATCCATAGGTTTCTTTCATGCAAATTATCTGGCTAGTAGCTAGGAGTAGGTGGAAATTTAATAGCGAAGTAATAGACTTGTGCATACAGAAAATTTAAAAATGGGTGCAATATAAATGCACATATTTATATGCTGTCTTTCTGCCCATACATCAAATGTAAGCCACCTAGTTATTTAATTAAATGAATTGTACATAAATTATATTAGAATTTTTTTCACAAGCTTTCACCATGGTCAGTAAAAAAAAACCAGGGGTTCTTTTACAATTATGGGTGGTGGTGCCTTTGAATTGTTTCACAGAGTCAGTGGAGGTCTTGGTGTTTATTTTGCTGCATGACCGGAAAGGCCATACAGGTAGTCCTCGTCTTATGACCACATTTCAATCAAAAATTTCTGTTGTTAAGTGAGACATTTGTTAAGTGAGTTTCGCCCCATTTTACAACCTTTAGTGCCACAGTTTTTAAGTGAATCACTGCAGTTGTTAAGTTAGTAACATGGTTGTTAAGTGAATCTGGCGTCCCCCTTGAGTTTGCTTGTCAGAAGGTCACAAAAGAGGATCACATGACTCTGGGACACTGCGACTATCATAAATATGAACCAGTTGCCAAGCGGCCGAATTTTGATCACGTGACCATGGGGATGTTGCAAAGGCTGTAACTGAAAAACGGTCATAAGTCACATTTTTCAGTGTCATAAGTTTGAATGGTCACTAAACGAACTGTTGTAAGTCGAGGACTCCGTGTTCCTGATCTCCTCCTCCCTATTTTCTCTCTCTTCCCCTGATTCCCACCGGCAGAGCAGCAGCCATGCCTGCCCAGAAAAGCCGTGGGCACAACTTTCTATTTAAAAAAAAATAACCTAATGCCCAGCCCTAAAATTATTATTTTGTTTCCTGTAGCCTCATAAGAGGCAATTATAGATTAGTGGGAAATCCCAGAAATGTTCTTCCAAGAGACGAGAGAAAATGCCAGGAAAGAATTGAGTCATGCAACGAAGAACCAGGGAGGAGATGGCAGCTCTCTCGCCCGCTGAGCAGCAGCAGCAGCAGCAGCAGCAGCAGCGCTCAAGTGGCCGGGCTCTGCTTAACCCCCCGAGCTCTCTTTGCTCGACTCAGGGTGGGCTCTGGGCTGCCCAGGACCCTCCGGGGTTCCTGCTGTTTCTTCCATCGCCTGCAGGACTCCAGCCGCTCTCCTTTTCTAGATGGGAAATGTTTTCTCTGCTGCTGCTGCTCAGAAATTGGGTTCCCCCCCCCCACTTCTCTCCCGTTTCTGGGCGACACCAGTCTCCCTTTTATCCCAAGCCAACTTTGCTTCTGTCGAGGGGCTTCCTTCACCCCAGCCCCCATTTCAGCCGGACAAGAGGCTGCCATTGTGACCATCCCTGACTGGGGCATCTCCTCTCCAAGGAAGAGGGTGAAGTGAGTCGGCCTTTGTTCCCGAGGGATCCTGCTCCTACAGCCCTGGGCTCAAGTTACCCTGAATTCCTGACAATTACACGAAGCAGAAGTTCCCTTTTTCAACTCTGTGGAGAGGAATTTTCATCTCCCAGACTAGCCTTATAGGTAGGGGATTCCTTGTGGGTGTCCTATCTTAAATATAACTTAAGTAACTAAGCCTAACTAGATCCAGTTTGCAAGTAGCCTAACTAGATCCAGTTTGATGTAGTGGTTAAGGTGCCAGGCTAGAAAGTGTGAGACCGTGAGTTCAAATCCCTCCTTAGGCATGAAAGCCAGCTGGGTGACTTTGGGCCAGTCACACTCCCTCCGTCCAACCCACCTGACAGGGTTGCTGTTGTGGGCAAAATAGGAGGAGGAAGGTACTTTGGACATGTTTGCCTTCCTTTGTTCTTGAACTCGGACAAAGCAGCTAAGGTGCCATTTGCTGAGACAAGTAACCTGCTAATGTTTAGTTTCTGTGGGACTTTCTCATCAAACCCTTTTTCTTCAGGGTTTTGGTGTAGCCTCTTGCTTTGCTGCTTGAACGTTTAAGGTTTTTTTTTAACATTTAATGTTTTCCTAGCACTTAAGCATTTTCTCTTTCATTCAGTTCTTTGTTTTTTTCTGTTGTCATAGCGCTTTGTCTTTTCACAGACTCAGTTGTGTAGCAGCAGTGTGTATGCTTAGGAACATCTAATTATATACATGCTTTGTATGAATGAATCATAGACGGGGGCTGCCAAGTCAAGTCAGTAGATTGCAGGGTAAAAATGTAAACTGAGGCACCCTCAACAGTTCTGCCTGAACGTTTCCTTCACCTCTCCAGCCAAGTCATTAATACCTTTGTCGAATAGTACTTCCATCAGGACTGAAACTTGTGATATCCTCTCTCCAAGTTTGATGAAGGACCACTGACCGGCACTCTTTGACAAAGATTTTGGGGTCAACTATGTATCCACTTATTTTGGAGCCCACATTTAACTAGCTTGCCGTCCAGAATGTGGTGGAGAACTTTGCCCGATGATCTGCAAAGAGTCCCAACCATTCTGTTTTCCCAGGACGAGAGTCTCCTAATGAGGAAAGACACTTTTAGCTCATGGAGAACAAAGGGAAGCTTCTCAAACATACAGTTACTTTTGGTGGGCCCACTTAATTTACGGTCACTGTAGAAATAAATGGGATGAAAAGTATAACGTGCGCCATTAATATTAAAATCTGCTTTTTCTCTCTTACAGGCCTGCCCGTTTTAAATATTGCACTAATATCTCACCTTACGTTTATTGTACAAAAGACAGCTACACTTGGACAAAAGGATCCGAAAAAAGGCAGGGGGCGGCCCTGAGAGCGTTTGACTCCCAGTGGCCCTCTGCCAACAGAGGCGTTTCAGGGCCTTGTTGGGTTGCGGTAAGGAACTGGCATTCTTCAGCGTCCAGAAACGATGACTCTGTAATAGAAAAATCCCTGAAGTCCCTGAAAGACAAAAGCAAGAAGTTGGAAGAAGGGGGCCCCGTTTATAGTCCAGCGGTGGAAGAAACCATCGTTAAAAAATCCATCGGGCAGAAGATCGTCGATGAGGTGAAGCATTACTACCATGGCTTTCGGCTGTTGTGGATCGATTCCAAAATTGCCGCCAGAATGCTCTGGCAGATCCTTCACGGCAGCTCCATGACCCGCCGGGAGCGCAGACAGGTAACGCTGCCCACACCCCTCTCCCAGGATGGAAATTCAGGGTTACCAAGCCATTGGAGGCATTGTAAGGTTCAGAGAGAGTCACCTCAGACGTTCCAGTTCTGGTACCGAATGAATGGAACACCGGAAGTAAAGAAATTAAAGATGCGAAGAAATAATGTAACAAAGAAAAAGCAGTGTGTGTGTGTACGTACACCCAAAAACTGCAGAACATTTTTATTTGGTATATATATAAAGTGCAAGGTAGAGTAGATAAGGTAAAACGTTAATTTAGTTAAGAAAAGGATGACCAGATCTGAATAATTCAGCAGGGATTGAAATGTTAAACCAATACAGGGAGTCCCCAGCTTAACTGGTCCTCGCACTTAACAACCATCGAGCATCCCCATGGTCACATGATCAAAATCCGTGTGCTTGGCACCTGGCCTGTATTCGCAGCGGTTGCCGTGTCCCAGGGTCCTGGGATGGCCACTTGCACCTTCCCAGATAGCTTCCCCACAGGCTGGATTCGTTTAACGACCACACGAATCACTCAGCCACCATGGCCAGAAAGGTTGGATGTGGCTAATAACCACTTTGCTCAGCAATAGCCATCGTGGTCCCACCTGAGTTTGTAAGTCGAGGACTACCTGTATGGATTTTACTATCATGCTTTTAAACACAATAGACCCTTGTTATCACATTTTTCTTGCAAAAGTACAAAAACTAGCCAATTTATGTCAGGTTGGAAAACTGCAGAGAAAAACGTGTTTCTTAACGAGAAAGTGCGGCTGTGGCATGAAGATAGATGGAGCAAAACAACACATGATTCTGGCACAGAGCCTACAATTTCTCTCTTAATACAGAGAAAAGCCCCTTTTACTCAGCGTTGATCGAGTGAATGGTGCTGTTTGTGCCTGCTCGGCTGAGGGAGACATCCTTCAATTGACTCTGTGTAAAGGTTGCAGCTTCATTTGCAGTAAAGGACAAGTTTATTAATACTGTTTCTCTCTGTGTTGAAAGCAGGAAGGACACGTTGCTTGGTCTGAAAAGAAATAATCTTGATAAAATTGATCATGTTTTTTTTATATAGTTAAAGCTCCAAAAAAGATACTGTCAATCAGCCACCTGATAATAGGACCGCCAGTCTTCTTAGAGTGCTTGGAGCAAGGCTGTGGACCGTTTCCGTCTTCCTCTTGCGATAAACCGAAGCTTGTTTTTCTTTGCAGTTCCTTCGGATCTGCGCCGACCTCTTTCGCTTGGTCCCTTTCCTGGTCTTCATCGTCGTTCCCTTCATGGAATTCTTGCTTCCCGTAGCTTTGAAGTTGTTCCCCAATATGCTTCCTTCAACATTTGAGACAAACACTAAGAAGGTAACCGTTACATTCAGAAGTATTTGTAGAAGTGTAGAAAAGTCTATGGAGTGGTAGGATCCCTGGTTAAAATACCCGCTGACCTGTACACCTGAGCAGGTAGGCCTAAGTGTTTCGAAACCCCTCTACTAGGTGGACCACGCTGTCTACAGACCCCTCTCTCCAATCACTGTGTGTTCATTTTTGTTAAATGATGCCGAATGTTCAAAGGGGTGCCGCGGAATCAAGGATGGGGGAGTGTCCTTCACTTAGGGAAGTTGACTTTAGAAAACCTGCAGGCGAAGGGCCTTAAATGTAAATGCGAAAGAACTTAATTTTTGGCAAGAGGGCTCAGAAAATACCTTGATGAAGCAGTTGAAGAGCGGCTGTTCATTTAGATAACCATATGCAAAGCTGCATGCTTAATTGGGAATAAACCCATGTTGTTTAGCTGAGCTTGGTTTCCAATAACTGTTCCTGGGCTAGAAGAGCTTATATAAGAACGTTGCTAAATATTATATCCTTCCGATATTTAATAGTGTCCAAAGTGGACGTAATAGGAAATTAATTTTTAACGCCTGTCTGGAGCAGCTTTCTGTTAAAATGCTTTTTGTTTTTCTTATTAGGAAGAGAGGTTGAAGAAAGAACTGAGAGTAAAGCTTGAGGTGGCTAAATTTCTTCAAGATACTATCGAAGAGATTGCCTTAAAAAACAAAGCAGCGAAAGGGAATGCTACGAAGGATTTCTCAACCTTCTTTCAAAAGGTATTTGAAAATTTACGTTGTTACATTTTATCACTAGGTTTCCAAGCGGATAATAATAGACACATCTGGTACCATTATAGTTAACATTTCTTAGGGTAAATCCCTGCTTTTCTCAGGAAAAAGTTCCAGCGGCCGTCTTAATAGTGTACCATTTCTAATTTCAGATACGTGAGACTGGTGAGAGGCCGAGCAACGAAGAGATTTTACGGTTTTCTAAACTGTTTGAGGACGAGCTGACCCTGGACAACCTCACCAGGCCCCAACTGGTTGCTCTGTGTAAACTTTTAGAACTTCAGTCAATTGGAACAAACAACTTCCTTCGCTTCCAGCTAATAATGAGACTGAGAAGCATCAAAGCGGATGATAAAGTAAGGGGGATCTTTTTTGGTTACGGTTTATTTAAGGAAACTGTGTTGTGGAAAAGAAAATTAATTTTAGAATCACGATGTGTGTGGAGGGGAACGCCAGCCAGGCAGGGAGGAGGGCTCAAGCGGAGAAAGGTTACACGCTATTGTTAGGAATGAAGAGAGCTAATTGTTACAACAGTTGCTCCTGAATATTTGGAGAATGAGTTTCTATGCGCTGTTCATCTTTCGTCCTGTCTAGCTGATAACTGAGGAAGGCATGGATAGCCTGACGGTAAAAGAGTTGCAAGCAGCCTGCCGAGTGAGGGGCATGAGGGCCCTCGGGGTCACGGAGGAGCGGTTAAAGGATCAGCTGAAGCAGGTATTTGATCCGCTAGGAGTATCAGGAGGCTTTTGTCACGAGGCCAGAACTCACACTGGATCCTGACGGGAACAATTAATGCACGGAAGCGCTCAGAGTATGCTTCATGAGAGGGGGCGGCTCAAAAACCAGCAAAGCTCTGCTAAAAACTGCTGGGGTCCAATTCTAACTCAAGCCGGAAATTTTGAACTGTAGACGGTGTGGTTGTATACACAAAGATGCATAAGTGCCTGGTGGCACAAACATCTTTTAAGCCAGAATGGCAGAAAAAGAAACCACGTTGCTTATTGGATGGAACACCCTGGCCTTTCTGCCTCTGCTGGGGGAGGCTTGGCTGTTGCAGACACCCAGATTTTTAAGTAATAACCGAGAGGGTGTAGCTCTTGTCTCTTTTGCCCGACAATTCTGATCTATATTTTGACTCTCATCCTTTGACCAAATCTGGAAGGAGATTTTATCAAAGGAATGAGCTCTGTTAGTAATTTTGGGAATTTGTATGGCATCCTAAAACTTTTCACAAACTCTCGCTTATGAAATCTATAAAAACACAATGGAATATTCAAGGTGATGATATTCCTAGCAACTTAATGCTTTTTTCAGAATTTGGAACTTTGTCTGTGAAACAGCTAGATTGCCATAGTTTTTGCTACCCTGGGCTTGACAATTTCAGGCCTTCCTGAGTATGTTTTCAGTAATATTTGTATTATGTGGTATATTGTAACTGCTAATACTTTTCCAACCCCGATCTTGTGCTATCCAAAAACCTTACTTTGAGAAGAGATGTTGCTCTGAGGCAAAGTATATAGTACCTCTATTTCAGTTTTAAATTATTGTATTTCCCATTTTGTGTGTCCCACTTGGAAACAATATTGCCACTTAAGATGTAATTTCAACCCCGAAAAAAACCTTCTTTTAAAGGAATAATTGCTTTAGTATGGTCTCTGGATCAAACCAAAAACTTCTGATATTTTATCTTTTAATTGCAGTGGTTGGACTTGCATCTGAATCAAGAAATCCCAACTTCACTGCTTATATTATCCAGAGCTCTGTACCTCCCAGAAACTCTGTCTCCAGCTGACCAGCTGAAAACGACATTGCAAATTCTCCCTGAGAATGTGGTATGTTTTGCTTTACGTGGCCAGCTTTTTTCTACGAATTAGCGTTCTTGGAAGCAGTTGGCGCATTGGTAGCATTAGGAATTTTACACTTTTGGGGGATACGTTCTGGGTTCCACATCCACCCCTTTATCTGTGTTAGAATTCTTTTGGTGGTTTTGGAATATGTTTTCACGTTATTTCACATTTGGTGGAAGTCTGGTTGTTAAAGACGATCTGTATCCCCCAAGAGCCGTTCAGGTATCTTTTCTGTGGACACCAAGACAGAGTGGATGGAAGAAGGCTTAGCTTGCCGTGATGGAACTGGCTGTCTTCAGGTTTAGCAGAGCTGATCTTTGGGAATTAAAAATATGTGATATGAATTGGTCTCTTCACACAGAGATTACGTCTCAGCTAGGCAGTTGGCCCAAGCTCTTTTCTGTGGGACATCTCGTTGTATCTCAACATTTTCTTCACCACCCTCTAAACACCTTTCGTGGCCCCTCCCCCTTTTGTGGCGCTTCCTCCAGCCTTCGCGGCCCCCTCAGGGCTCCGTGGACCACAGGTTGAGAAGCACCGCAATATCCGAATAACCTCTTCATTTTATCCCCTTGTTGCCCTTGCCTCCAAGGCACTTAAATTTATCTTAAAAGTAAGGGGGTCATGCGATTTGTTTTATTTGAATATTTGCAGCTGGAAGGGCGATAGCTCTAGATGGATTGCTTATCTTACTGCAGTCCAATACAGGCAGTCCTCGACTTACAACAGTTCATTTAGTGACCATTCAAAGTTATAACGGCGCTGAAAAAAGTGACTTCTGACCGTTGTTCACACTGACAACATCCCTGTGGTCACGTGATCAAAATTCAGCGGCTTGGCAACTGACTCATATTTATGACGGTCGCCACATCCCGGGGACATGTGATCCCCTTTTGGGACCTTCTGACAAGCAGAAGCTGGAGTCACTTAACAACCAGGTTACTAAGTTAACAACTGCAGTGATGCACTTAACAACAACTTAAGAGCCTTGGTGGTGCAGAGGTTAGAGAGCAGTACTTAGTAATTAGTACGTAGCTGCCAGCTGCCCGCAATTTAGCAGTTCGAATCCCACCAGGCTCAAGGTCGACTCAGCCTTCCATCCTTCCGAGGTGGGTAAAATGAGGA
>JANHJO010005134.1:17148-28204 GCA_032468235.1 Pseudoxyrhopus heterurus | reverse complement strand
CTGTATTTGTGTGCTTCAAAATCTTAAAAAAACAATAGAGTTCCTAGGGGTCTGGAACGGATCGATCGTATTTCCATCCAACCCAATGGGAAAATTTGTTTCGGTTCACAACCAACTCGGTTCATAACCAAAGTTATGGAACGAATTGTGGTCGTGAATTGAGGTTCCGCTGTATCATTCGTCACTGTTGCAGAATTATTCTCCATCTCGTGTCCTCCCGGAATGAAAATTCCATAGTAAAACCAGAAGTCTGAATTGCTATATTTAGTCAATACTGGAGGGAAGATGACAAAAGTTTGTTCCTTGGGTAATTTAATATGCATTGATTATGATGAAATGAAGTGAAGAAGAAAGGGAGAACAAATGAGTCTTGGGGTTTTTTTTATATGAAAATAACGTAATGTAGTCATTTCTCTGGATTAACATTTACAACGCTCTTTGTTTATTTTCTTTGCGCTAGGAATGGTTTGAGAATCACTACACCTGAGGAACAGTTTATTCTCATTTCATCAAGTCCACAAGAAAAGGTAGGACTTTTTTGCCCCTTCCCTCTATTCAGTTTATCAGCTGCATGAATGACGTTTCCATTTTCTATATGGCTTGCTTTCTAGAATCTATCCTATATTTTTTCTGTTCCATTCTTTGAAATTGGTATGAAGCGCATGTTTATGATCTATACAGTGGAACCTCGGAACGTAACCGCAATCCGTTTCCGGATTGCAGTCGCGTTCCGAATTGGTCACGTTCTGAAGCGACACTACTGTGCATGCGCTGCGCATGCGTGCATTGTGACACTGTCTGAGCATGCGCAGATGGGGAAATCGGCATGGGAAGGAATCTTTGTTGTTCGCCAACCGAGGTTTGATCATGAACCGAATCAAAACTCGGCTGGCATTTTTGGTCGTGAACCAATTTGGTCGCGAATGGAGACGTTCACGAACCGAGGTTCCACTGTACCTATTTCAGATCAACCTATGATAACAAAAAACATTATATTGTGTAGATTTCCTCTAGAATTAGTGTACAGTCTAAAATGGCCAGCGTTTCATTTTTGGTAAATAGTTGATAAGCTCAGGAGAGGTAACGGTTTAGCATACAGGGATCTCACCTTTTTAAATATTTTTTTGAGGTGGGATTCTCAATAGTTGATAGAGATGAAATTACATCTTCGGAGGGTCCTCATAAATTTTTTTTAATGGTGGTTAAAGACTAAATAACTGTGTTAAGCCTGTTGCAATATTAAACATGTCCATTTTATCCTTTAATTTTTAAAACAAGGGGACAGAAAGTATATTGTTGAACGTTGACAATTTTAGTAGTGTGAACCTATGTACTTTCAGAACTGCTAACATTAAATAGCCATATGTTGCCTATCTTTCAACATTTATTTTAAAATGATAATCCCCATAGCTGGACTGAGCACTTTACCATATAGGCCAGGAACTTCACAAATTACATTACAGTTTGTTAATGGTTATACTTCAACTAATTTATTTAGGAAGAAATTATGTCTGTGATACCATTGTATATTGGACCTACAGTATGTAACTGGTAATGGTAAAATTCAATTCTGATTTTTAAAAGGAGTCAATGTACTAGAATGTTTATACAGTATTCTACAATCCACCATTGTTATTATGTGTGAATTCCATGACATCAGTAGATGTGTTATACCAGTTCCAAGGAATCCCTGCAAGAGATGTAGAATGAGAGAAGGAAGAGGAGGGTAGGTAACAGAAAACCTTTGACTATTTTTCACTCTGTTTCAGACTAAGTGGCTGAAGTCTATAAGCCAAGCTATAGATCAGGCCTTAAAAGGAACATCTGATTTGCCTCCCTATGGTGGTAGTGGAAGCCTTCAGAGGCAGGAGCCCCCTATTTCAAGGAACGCAAGATATACCTTCTATAAAGACCCTCGGCTTAAGGATGCTATTTACAATGGTCGATGGCTTTCTGGGAAGCCACATGGCAGGTGAAACTGAATTTTCCCCCCGATTATATCAGAAGTCATTTACCTAAATGTTTATAGTAGATCACAAGTGAATAGGTGGATGTAAAAAGCTATATTTACGCTGAAATAGATGTAGTAATGTATATTGAAAGCCCCTTAGCTGAAGGACACACTGTAAGAAAAGATGGTTTGTAAATAAAAATAAAAATAGATTGAAAGCCCCTTAGTCTACGTTGTCATAACTCTGAAAGTTAAAACTTAATGTGGCATAGCCCAGTTGCTTTTGGAAGTTGTAAATTTTTTTGCATAAACTGTATTGTGATCATTTAAATATAGAACCGATATAATTACAGTATTCCATATATTTCAGAGGAGTCTTGAAGTGGGCAGATGGAAAGATGTATTCTGGCATGTTCAGAAATGGCATGGAGGATGGGTAGGTATAATAGACTAAGCCAAGGGAGGGGGGAAACCTGCTGTTCACAAATAATCTTTTTTTAAAAGTACTGTCAAATTAGGATTACTAGGGCTGGGCAGGCTTAAACATTTTTTGGAAGCAGGGGGTTGGACTCTGCAAGCACAGCAATTCTTCTCTACTTTGTAGAGAAGCTCAATTTTTCAGACTTTCAGCAGTTCAGCTAATGTCGCAGCGAGATTGGACATGAGGAGCGGGTCTCCACGCTCCCGTGCTGAGTTCTCCCCGTTGGTGGGCTCCGGCAGGAGCCAAAGGCGCCCTGTAGGGGTGGCGAACAAAGAGGGGCGCCCTGTGCGGTCACGGAGAGCCGCATCTCTCCTGCCTGACCAGGGGCTTTCTTTCCCTCTGAGCCACGACGAGGAAAAGAGGTAGCCCAAAGATGGCTTGCATGAAGCCGGGACAACCGAAGACCATCTAAGATTTGTGCTGGAGCAGATTTTGGTGAACAGTGTGGAACTGGGTGAGAGGATTCTTTGTTATTAAAACTCAACCCCAAGAGAAAGTTTAGGGGAACTATTTACTCAGAATTATCTGTTAAAACGGTGAGTAAGCACTTTTGAGAAAATTATCAAACTGGAAGGAAAAAAATTAGAGAGAAAAAAAACTTATTTCTTTTTCAAAAATACAGGAAATTGGACTCTCAAAGTGGGAAGATGTAGTATTGAGAAGGCATTTTAAAATGCTAGAATTACGGATTTAAAAAATTAACACTGCTTTTATACTTGAATTACAATTCAAAATAATTAAAATCAGATCTACCAGCAACAATATTGTTACGCAGAGAGTGCCATCTGCTGATGAGAGGAAAATATACAAGCCTGGGAACGTTTATTTGAAGGACTGTGAAAATATTTACTGGGTTACATTCACCTACCCTAAAACCACTGGAGATTTAAATATGAGAACAAGGAAGATTCTTAATTAGAATGACCCCTGAATGTTATGTTATATGATTGAACTTATAAAAGTGACTTAAGGAGGCTTGGATAATTCCCTGGACTATTTAAATGGAACTGACTGATTATCTGTGGGACATAAAGAACTGTGACTAGTATGCATTCTGAAGAGTAACCTCAGCTTTGAATCAAGGGTTCTTGGGCTATTGGCTAAAAGTGGGATTTACTATGCAATACAAGGAGGAAAAGAGCGGAACTTTAAACGAGATGGAGCTGATGTTTCAAAGCATAAAGGACATTATACAAAAAGAACACAAGGCGACTATGGAATTAATAGATGGCATAGACCAAAAACTGGAAGATATTATACAAGGGATAATGAGTAAAGACCAAGATGCTCAGGAAAAGAAGGAGCCAGCAGAAGGAATGGAGGGAAAAACAGAACCGGGAAATCTGCAAAAAGAAGACAACAAGAAGGAGATACCAATAACATTAACAATGATGGATGAATCTAATCAGGGGGGAAAACACTTTAAGAGATCTAAAAAGAGAATTGGAGAAGCAGGAAGATGCTTTGGGAATGGAGATAGGGGTCAAAGCAGATAGTTACAAAGTTAGACAGTGGAAGAGGGTAGGGATGGGAGAAATATTTAGATTGAACAATCAGGATGTAGATGTAGATAGAGACAAAGATCTAAGAGAAGAATTTGGGAGGCAAGTCAAAAAAAGAATAAGACTTAAAATATTGATGCGGACAAGAGATTATGGATAGGAAAAAAAGAGAGTGAGAAAAAAGAGATCCTTCTTTAAGATCACATTTTAACATAAATGTGTGTATTACCATTAGAATTATATAGACTGGATGAAAACAAAAATATGAATAGAATTATTTTGTATGTATAGGTATTAGAATAGTATGTTGAAACATTGAATAATGAAATAATAATAATGAAATAACGAAGGCAATATTTTAATACAGATAGATGTGTAATTAAATATTAAAAATGGGAAAATTAGAGTCGAACGATGGTACTATTAAATATGCTTAAATAATATTATGATTAGCAGTGAAATAATGTCAAATAGTGAGCATAATGAAATAATGAAAGAACATATTTTAATATAAATAGGTGTATCAATAGTAGAATTATATAGACTGGATGAAGGTATGGAATATGAATAGAATTTTCTGTATATTTAAATAATATTGTGATTGGTATCAGAACTGAATATTGAAACATTGAATAATAAAATAATGAAGGATGAAATTTTAATAGAAATAGATGTGAAGAGTTAAATAAGGGAAATATGAATATGAATTAAAGTATTAAAGCAGGTGAGAGATGAAAGAAAGAAAGGAAACATCTTTAAATATAATGGTGACATGAATAAAAGTTAGAACAGAGACAGAAATAAGAGAAAAGGGGAATAACAGTATACACATTTTTATATCCCAAGATAAATGTAATAACAAACAGGGAAGTTTAGAAGTTGAATGGCAGTAGTATCAGATGTGTTCAAACAATATGAAATAATGAAATGTAATTTACTATAAATGTGTATTATTATTAGAAATATATAAGCTGGATAAATGTAATAATCATGAGTAATAATATTATTTATATTTGTACCAAAATATATGGCATCCAGGTGTCACACTGTTCATGCCTTGATATGTATATGTAATATAAAATAAAAAACTTGGTAGTATCAAAGTGAATCCACTTTTACATTCAGCAGATTACATAAAAAGCTATCTTTGTTTTAAGCCTTTTGTAAGGCTTTGAAGACCTGGTCCTGTGCCTGAGTCTTGGACGCTGGGTATGGGACAGAGCCTACTTCTTGGCTACATTGAGGACTTTATATGCTTTCCCAGCTGCTCTGTGTTTTATTTCTTTTTTTAACATTTGTATTTATTTTAATTGTTTTTAATGTTGTGAATGATCCAGAGTCATGTACTTATGATGGGCATATATATATATATATAAACTGAATGCATACAAAAAATTCTTATTACACCAGGCTGCAAAGTCAAATGAAGCAACTAAAGATACAAATATTGATCACAGAAATGGAATTAACTCTGCAAATGACAGTGAAAAGGGCTGTGCACTTTTCAGAAATGGTTGAAAGGAGTGCTTCAGATCATGCATGAACATGGTCACAGCATCTCTCTACTATTAATTAAAGTAATTGGATTTTTTTTTTCAGGGTTCTATGCATGCCTGATAAAAAGACAATGCCGATTTAATGCATCCTCTCTTTAATACTACAATACTACAATTTTTAAAGCCAGTTTTTGCAGGAGCCTGGGAGAAAAAAAATGTAACATTCTTATCCCACCCTTTTTTACATACAATTTCAAGAACGAATACTCTTTCCTCTTCCTATTTTTCCACAACAGCTATATAAAGTAAACAGGGATGGGGGAAAATGACTGGTCCAAAGTCACCCAGTTTTTCATTCCTAAAGTGGGACTAGAACTCACAGTCTTCTGATTTCTAGGCCAGGATATACCAAATAGTCTGTCTATCTTCCTCTCAATGTGGTTGAGCAATGTGGTTCTGCTTTCAGGTGCCATTTGACTGATTCGTTGACTGATTTCAAAACTTGCACAGTCCTTATAGTGAGCAAATAAATGGATTGGTTCTGCAAATGGACAGGAATAATACTCAAAGGGTCTACAATTGCATATTTTTGTTTTCAGATTTAATTTTCAATTAAAGAATTCCATTTTCCTATTTTTCATAAACAAAAGGTGTCATTTTGGTAGCATTCTTCTTGATTTCAATCCTTAAGACACATACTTCAAACTAGGCATGCCTTATAAAGACTACAAAATTCTAGATGACTGCTAAATGACAGGAAAATGATTTCTGCATCTCTTTCCTATTGGTTGTTACAACCCAGATATGACAGATATAACAAAAACACATACATTTATATTTAAAATATTGCATAGTAAAATATTGTCTTCTTAAGGAAAAACCAAACCTAGGTTCTCATCTTCATTTTTACCCTCTACGGTGAAAAAAAAAAAGTCCATAAGGTGTCTGTATCAGGATCTGTATGCTGGATGGGAATTCTAGTAGTTAACATCCATATATCTTGGACGTTGCCAAGTTTGAAAAACACTGTTGTAAATAAATCAGTTTCTGTATATACTTCACCAGATTTTCAGTAGAAAACTCATCAATAATTCTAGATTTATTCCCCACCTTAACAAAATATTACTCATAGCCACCACCTATTGTTCTGCCACAGTAAAGTATATATATACTTCCATCATTTTGAACAAAACCAATTGTGGGCTTCAGATGATATTCCTCTGTCATTTTATAAAGCGCATTCCCATTTGTCTTTCTAGGTGATTCCTAAAGTTATAGATTATTAAGGTCATCTATGTTGGAGGAATGAAGAATCTCCATCATTTATCCTCTGTAAATCACAACATGTAAGGTACCTAGTTATTATATTCTTCCCTCTGTGAGTAATTTTGTTCCACTGTGAGGTATGCACATCTCTGGCTTTAGGAAGTCCATAAAGATATTGAAACAAAGACAAATAAGATGTGCTAATCAAGACATTTTCCTATGAGGCAGCATACAGGTTAAATGTTATGTGTCTATAGTTAGATTCACTGGTGGAACAAGTCAAGCAAACTGTCAAATAAGAAAAGCATACAAGAAAAGACAGGCACAAGGATTGATACAAGTTAAAAATTGGGATCATACTGAATGTGCAGGAAACAGATATTCAGCTTGTATAAGATCTCACAAGCTGATTATAAACAATAATATAACACAGTCACCAGAATGATTTACACCAGAAAGTGTAAAAATTATAGGTGAGAACATAGAGTTGAAAAAAGTGGTTGAAAATGAGCAGGTTAAAATATAGTGGGATTTCCGAACACAAACTGATAAAGTCTTGGTTCATAACAGTCCAAATTTAACTGTGGTTGAAAAAAAGTGTGGATAATTGATGTGGCAATATTAGGAGGTAGCAGACTAAAAGATGAAAAAAACCCGGAGAAGTTCACAAAATATCTGTCAACTCTCAAAATGACTTTAGCTGAAGACATATTCTTTTTACCATGACAATTTCAAGATCTGAAAATCAAAACTGAAATATTATGGCATTAAACTAGCCATGGTGGCCCTCATGCTTATGGGGACTCTGGATACCAAACCAAAAAATCTTGAATGTCACTTAGAAAATATGCACACTGACAAAATTTCTGTCTGAAAATTACAAAAGGCCACACTGCTTGGATCCATGTATATACTGCACTAATGTATTATAACATCCTAAGAACTTGATGTTTATATAGGCCAACGTCAGCTAAAGAACTGGTAACTGTGATTTCCTATTTTGTTTCACATAATAACATCTGGCTGACTGTACAAACAACCATGTTAACAGTTGTTAATAGTATTATTATTTGGGGATGACAATTTTGTAGCTTCTAGCTGAACTTGGTTGATAAAAGCTAAAATCCCACAGTTGTAGGCTACAATAGAAAGTTAAGAAGGCTTGGTAGATGGTGGTAGTGCCTCTTCCATATTGTTGCCAAGAAAACTACATGGTCATGTACATGAACTCCATGTTCAACAGGAACTGTACACAAAGGAGGCTTTAATTTTTTTTCTGACTTAAAGAAAGAAGTCCAAGGTATTAAATAAAAGATCTAAGCAACAAAAAGTATAAAAATTTTAAAAAAAGACAACTTGAAGAATGATAAGATTTAATAAGTATTTGACTTGCCTTCCTCCAACAAGGAGAAAAGGAGTTACAACATCCAATGAAAAATGGTCCTGGAAAGGATGGCACTGCATAGAGAATATGAATCAATAATTACTTTTATGATACAACTTTGAACATTTCTTCTTAACCAGGCATCATGTTGAAGACCAACTACCAGAACAATGCAATAAGAGATGTAACAGACCACAGACTGTCTGGCAATGAAGAATACAATAATTGTACATTTAGCTTGATCTTGCTTCACAGATTTTGACATTACTTTTAACATATTGCTTTCTCTTGTAAATAACCAAACTGTGCAATTACAGAACAGTCTATTTCTGATTGTTAATCTAATTGTGATTATGTAAGAAAGGCCAGCACCACAAAGAATTTAAAGTCACTACTGGGTTAATCACAGGGTGATTAACAGTGTGATTAATTTAACCATGATGTTTCAAACATTTCTGTTTTTGAGTACATTTCCGGGCCTTGAATAATGTCCAAATTCTGTAAATATCTGATCTATATTAGAATTGTTTCTACCACATACAAATGAACTTCAGACATTATAAAGATTTTGAAATTTTGAGGAAATGTCATGATCATACAAATTGTAAAAGATCTAAGAGAGATCCAAACTGCTGGTTATTGATGGTTATTTCAATAATCTACTCCCCAAATGCATATAGAAAAGGAAAAGATCACCTGAGTTCTAGAAATAACCAGAAGGAAACTAAAATGTACATTCAAGGTCGACTCAGCCTTCCATCCTTCCGAGGTCAGTAAAACGAGGACCCAGATTGTTGGAGGCAAAAGGCTGACTCTGTAAACCGCTTAGAGAGAGCTGTAAAGCACTATGAAGCTGTATATAAGTCTAAGTGCTATTGTTGTTCTGTATAGATATGAACATACCTAGGAAGTGATTTCTTGTTGCTTGTGGTCCAGTTTATCGGAAAAGATCAGTGGAAGATCAGTGGAAGACAGATAGTATTCATTTTCATTTGAATAATGTAATGGTATCTCAATCTGCAAAACTTTGTGGTGGGACCTTGATGAAAGAAATTAAAGACCTCCCAAACTAAAACTTGTTTTTGTGGGGATATCATCTGTGTTCAGGGCAGGCCCTAATCTGATATATTGCTGAAGGTGAAACAGAGCAAATACTGATTTTCACTATATTTAATTGGCCTTGCTATAGATCTTGTTGTGGAAAGTAATATAATAAAGCTGCTATATTATATTACCCAGTACCCATGTATCACCTCTTTCTTCCACATTGAAAATGAAATGACAGATTCAATGTATAATTGGAACACTATCAAGAGTCATATATTAGGTACCCCTCATTAAACTATGATACATAGCATTAGAACATTTCTGTCTATCTTTGATGGTCCCAAGACTTTAAGAAAACATGTATAATATGGATAGTACTAAAATATATTGACATCCCAAAGAGATTCAATATGAAAAAACAGAAAATCCAAGTGCTAGAAATGTCTCATGTAGAAGCAGCTACTTGAAGAACAATATACGTCAAATCAAGAGAACTTGTCAATACCATATTTCATACCATATTCTTCCAAAAATGCATAATAAGGACAAAAGCTCATTTGTCCAGACTTTCCCAAATAGTTCCCAATTATACAAAAGTCAAACATATATACAAGCACCGCCCAAAAGGAATGAACAGTCAAATTCCAGTTGAAATAACAAGGCAGACAACCCGAGGCTATAATATTTTAGTACTTTTGAAAAGAATAATAATCTAAATAGATTCCCAGGTTCAAAATTTATGTTACTGAATGGAACAAGACATTAACATCACTTAGAGTAAGAAAAATGTTCCATTTTCTATTATGAAGTGAAGAGAAAGGAAATTGTCCATTATCCCCTAGACTTTCAAAACCTCCCTGCAGCAATGTATAGCTGGATAAGCAGATGCAACATTATAAACCCAATGACAGCAACAATTCATGCAAATTGGTCATGTACAAATAGCTACACTCATGTACAAAAAGCTATGATTAGGCAGGGAGGTGAGCAGAAAGATTCACAAAACACAATAATCAGTTTGAGTTCCCCAAAAAAGAACCTGTTCTAGCAATTTAGGTTTGCGTAGACTTTAAAGATTCCCAGAGCGAAATCAGTGAAAAACAAAAAGGAAAAAAGAAAAAAGAGGAAAATGAAAACAACTGAATAGTGGCAAAGAGCTTTTAATTAACAACCAACCAAAACACTATTATAAGATGCAGTTTTGTTTTTATTAATTCACTCAGATTCAGCAGGAATTCCACCAAGGAATATAGAGTAGCAGATGCAAGAGGAGTACATTAATAAATCATGAGTGTCATTAAAATTTGTAAACTAATATTTTCTGGAAAATCTCAGCAATTAGTCCTAGAGCTTTCTCATAATAATAATTAATAATAATAATAATAATAATAATAATAATAATAGAGAGAACATTGGTGAAGTCAACATCAGACGAGGAATCCTCCAGGGGGACTCACTTTCACCACTACTGTTCAACATTGCATTAATTCCACTAACAATAATCCTACGAAACACAAAACTGGGATATCAAATCTCAAGCCAACATGGCAAGATAAACCAGCTACTATACATGGATGACTTAAAAATGTATGCGAAAAGCCCCAATGAACTAAATCAATTCTTAACACAGTTCAACTCTTCAGCAGTGACATCAAAATGAACTTTGGAGTTGAAAAATGTGCTATACTATCCATACAGTGAGGAAAAATGCAAAAAATAGAAGGAATAGAACTGGGAAATGGAAGCATTGTAAAAGCATTAGCAAAGGATGATGGTTATAAATACCTAGGCATATTCAAAGCAGATAATATCTTGAATGGAAAAGTCAAAGAGTCAACACAAAAGGAATGCTTCAGGAGGGTCTGCAAAATATTAAAATCAAAGCTGAATGCTGGAAACATAATTAAAGCCATTAATACATGGGCAGTT
>JANHJO010005134.1:5907-17048 GCA_032468235.1 Pseudoxyrhopus heterurus | reverse complement strand
TTTGTAGTGACTGGGTGGGGTGGGTGTGGGGGGGGGCCAGCCAGTGGTGGGATCACCCAACAGGGAGCCACAGCAGAGGGCCCAAAGAGCCGCATGCAGCTCCAGAGCCGCAGGTTGCTGACCCCTGGTATAAGTAAAGGCTGTGATGTTGGGTAGGCCTTGTTTAACTACCAGTTGCTTAGCTGACCTTTCAAAATTATGATGGACCACAAAGAAGACACTTATTACCCAGATTAGAAGTGACAATGGCCATGTCCCCTTCATGGTCACTTGATCACATTTTGGGCATTCGGCAACTGGTCTGTATTTACAGCCAGTTGCAGTGTCTAGCAGTCAAGTGACAACGATTTACAGTGTTGTTTTGCAGTGGGTTCATTTAATGACTGTCACAAAAAAAGTCATAAAATTGGGTTGGTTACGTATGATCTGCTTAACAACTGGCAGGCCTTACATCCATAATTCTGGGCTTGACTGTGGTTGTAAGTAGAGGGCCACTTGCAGCTTCTCAGACGGAGTCACATGTATGCGTTTATTTAGTCAAATGACTAAATGCAGAGCAGAGAGAAGAACAGACATAGCTTTGACAAATTTATTTATGGATTGGACAAAGATGATGATCAGCTGTTAGATATGCTTTACTTTAAGGATAGAAAAGTTGCAGATCACATAAGGGCTTCGGCATCTTTTGAAGGGGGGAGGTTGCGATCACTCAAAATTATTCTACCAAATTTTGGCAGCTTCATGCTAAGAAGTGGAAATGTGGTTTATGAAAAAGCAGGGTGAAAAAATAAGCTTTTTAATTCCTTGGCATTTCTACCTACCCCACAAACACAATCTCCTTTGGGAACTCTGGCACCGATCACTTAGATGATGTTACTGTCACCCTTGCTATAGAATTGGGTAGCCATATAAGTTTAATAAAATAAATAAGTTGCCATGTTTTCTATCTCTCCCCCCTCCCTCTTGCCCCAGTCAACAAAACATGCTCTGGAGTCTCACCTCCATCCAGGTGAGAACTGGGCTGCAATTGATATTGCTATCCACAATAGCAGAAAGCTTCTCAAGATACTGTGAAAGCATGGGCACCAGGAGCTGTAAGGGACAGAAACATACAACATAAATAGCTATAGTCTTTTCCAAATTCAAGTCTCAAGAAGAACCAACAGCAGCTTGAGAGAGAGAGAGGTTGGGAAATTTCTCCAGTTGGAAAAATTCTTCACAGCAGTTCATCTTATCCGGGAATGTCTACTCTGAATCGCAATTATTGTCTAGAGCAATAAGGTCAGCAACTTTCAGAAGTGAGGGTTCTGGGAATTGAAATCCATGCATTTTAATATTCCTGAAGTTGAGAAACAATGTTCTAGAACCATGATGGTGAACCTATGGCACGCGTGCCAGAGGTAGCACCCAGAGCCCTCTCTGTGGGCATGCGTGCCGTTGCCAGCTGGTCTTTGCGGGTGCCGGAGCGCCGGAAAACAGCCCGAAAAACTGCCAAAAACAGGCCGATTTTCAGACCATTTTCTGAGCCGTTTTCAGGCTGGTTTTGGCCCGAAAAATGGCCTGAAAATGGCCCCAAAAACCAGCCTGAAAATGGCCCGAAAAACAGCCCAAAAACAGGCATGCGCTGTTGGCCAGTTGGTTTTTGGGTTTCCAGTGTTGCGCCGTGTGCACATGCATGCGCATGCACGCGCATTCCAATTTGGGCACTCGGTGCCGAAAAGGTTTGCCATCACTGTTCTAGAATCTTGTAGATGGCTTTCAGACGACCTTCCATTTGAACCTCTCAAATAACAGTATCAAGGGTCTTCTGGCTGCAATTTATGCAACTTCTGAGCTACAACCCATTCCCATATTCCAGGTGAGGTTTTTCCCTCCAAAATTTTGACAGAACAGGTTGATGCTCTAATGCAGGGCTGTCCAATTCACGGCCCACAGGTCAGATGCGTCACACACTGGCTGCGCCCACGCCTGGTTTAGCGAAGAGGGGAAAAGTCCCGATACGTCACATGACACCGCCGTGACAACACGAGTCTGACACCCCTGCTCTAA
Source organism: Pseudoxyrhopus heterurus (assembly GCA_032468235.1). NCBI lineage: Eukaryota > Metazoa > Chordata > Lepidosauria > Squamata > Pseudoxyrhopus > Pseudoxyrhopus heterurus. Next base: position 14,999 of record JANHJO010005134.1, on the reverse strand, counting down.
CATAATAGGAGACCACTCTGATTATCCTTCCATTGTTCATCATACAAGATGACATATTATGGTTGCTCCCAAGCAAGACGTTGAGTAACCTCCATCTTTGCTGAACTCAAAGGTCAACCCGATGATTGGGAAGTATTAGCTGGCCACAGAAAGTGTTCCCCTACACACACAAACTGCAAAATGGTTCCCAGACAGTCACCTCAGGATGAGCTTGCACGTGGCTGAGGGGTGGCAATTCAGGAAGCTGAGAGAAACGCCGGTCAAAGATACAGCAGTGTAGGTGAGCATCCAAGGTGCGGAATTCCTCATAGCTGCGATGTACCTGCCAGCTTTTCCCCTGGACCAAAGTAAGGAAATGTTGTAAGTGGCTTTATCAGTGAGACTGAAGCCTATCAACACTATGCCTACTTGTATGTCAAATCCAACATGTATAAATGTATTTAATTTAAGAGCCTTGAATGGTGCAGTGGGCTAAATGCTGTACTTTGTAATTAAGTATTCAGCTCACAGCTGCCTGCAATTTAGCAAGTTCGAATCCATCAGGCTCAAGGTTGACTCAGCCTTTCCATCCTTCCAAAGGTCGGTAAAATGAGAACCCAGATTGTTGGGGGCAATATGCTGACATTGTAAACCGCTTAGAGAGGGTTGCAAGCCCTGATAGGCGGTATATAAATACAGTGCTATTGCTATATTAATGCATTTGTTACCACAATTCATTTGTTAACCAACCCATGCTGATATCAAAATGACCAAACATGCATATGGTCTTACAGTGCAAACTTCCATCTCTTCACAGCAACATCATCCAAGAGGATGCAAGCATTGAATATGCATTAAGATATCATTATAAATGTTTTATCTTTTGTTTTTGCTTCCCTTGCAGATATCTATGTTTGCTACAGATTTTTCTAAAAAAAAGAAGTCGCACAAAAGTCTGCCTTGAAGTCATTACTTTTAAGTGGATAGCCAATGAAGCAGTCTTTTTTCCCAACTTAATGAGTCCTTTCATCTACACTTGAGAGTACTCAGATTTGGTATAATGGTCTACCAAATTTGCCTTGCAATTTCTCAGATTCCTCCCCTGCAAGGAAAGCTTTTGCCTTTCTTTGCTTTATTTTCAAAGTGCCAAAGAATTTATTTTGAATTTCTCTTTTTTCTACTACTGCTACTATGGATATGATTTTCTATCACACATTTTTTTCCGCCATTCTGAAACTTTCCAGGTTATCAATGCTTTTCATTGGGATGTAATATCTTCCTTTGGGATTTTCCTGATATGTAAGAAAAAAGGGAGACTACTAGCTGCTAGATATGAAAGATCAGATATTTTTTCTTAATCATCTTGAATTAAATATAATATTAAATTAATATTTTTATTAAAAAAATCCATTTTCCTCCAAAAGAACTAAAAAGCAACTTTTCTTTCACCAAACTGAAAGATAAAGAGCACAGGAGAATTTTACTGCATAGCATTCATTCAAAGTCTGATCAGTTTGTAAGATTAATAGTTAGCTCTTGCCAGGCAGAATAAAGTCAAGAGACTCATTGCGAACTTTCTTTATATTTCACAAATCAAATTTGCCTAGTTTCTAATTTTTTTTAGGAGGGCTTCTTCCTGAAACTATGAGAGTTATTCTGCATATGTGTTTAAAGATATATATATCAAGCAAAATTCCTAACAGATTCTAATGCACCAATGCTCTATTTTGTCTTAAGTATGGCAGCTGTTGAGAAAATGAAGTCACCACAGAATAAGTCACAATCATGTCATGTAATATATAGGTGAATGAATGGCTTTGTAATTGACGATCACAGATTCTGTAGAAAAATTATCGAGTAAGTAGTAGATGATTCACTCAGCTAGCTGAAACCTACACCTGTTTTTGCTGATTAGCACTTCACCATTCATCAATAGCTGTTAATGCAATCCATTTAATAACACTGTATCATCGGTCCTTTAACAGACACAAATTGCTTAATTTAAAAATCCTGAGGCTAAACTGGATATGAGATGAATGAACGAATACTCATAATATTGAATAATACATGAAAGTCGTCCTTGGGTTAAGAACAAGTTCTGTTCCCTAACTCTGTCTTTAACCCAATTTTGTGTTAAAGTCAGAACCTGTACTTACAAACTGACTACCTATTATTGAAAATGATGCATGGAATTTTCTTTCCTCGAGTCAATAAAGCATTAAATCTGTACAAAGCTTCCAGGAACTGCTAAAAACTGCTGTATATTAAAAATGGCCAGCTTCAGCAGTTCCTGAAAGCAACGTGTGGCTTCAATGCTTCATCAGTGCAAGGAATAACAAAGTCATCAGCCATTTTTACTAATAAGTAGCCCATCTATAACAATAACAACAATAACACAGGTTGCCTTTAAGTCAGACATCTTAAACTAGGGACTGTCAATATATCTGAAGTCCAGTTCACCTGCTGGGCTTAATTCCATTGTAAGCAAATCCTTTGTTTCCAGTTAGTTACTATGCACAGTAGCAGAATTACCCTCTGGCAGAAGAAAAATGGTAGAAGTGGACCTATTTAGTTTGTTTGACCAGTCCAGGAGGAATAAAGAAACAGAAGAATCTACCAACCAGACGCTGTGATAAATGTGATTCAGATAGACCATCGGGCCATCACAACAGTCAAAAGAGAAGAAGGAGTTGAAGTGCAGAACCAAAATGTTTTAAGTCAGTTTCATGCTTAGCTGATTTATAGAGAGCAGGGCTGTCAAATTCCCAGCCTGCAGGCCAGATGCATCACATGCTGGCCATGCCCATGCCTGGTTTAGCAAAGGAGAAAAAAGTCCTGATACTTCACGTGATGCCGCTGTGACGTGAGTTTGACACTCCTGATATAGAGACTCTAGCACATGGGTGTCAAGCGTGTGGCATCATGTTGCCATCACGTGATATTTCGCAATGTTTTTCCCATTCTTGGAGCTGGGATGGGCGTGGTCTGAATGTGACACATCCAGCCCGTGGGCCACCAGTTTGACAACCCTGCTCTAGCAACTTAAGATCACAATATGGAAAAGCCCAAAGCCAAGTTTTCATTGTTGCAATTTGCATTTCAAGAAAAGTCTCCGTTGATTTTAATGGGGATTTTTCTCTTGAAATGCAACAATTTGGAGAAACCATTTTTATTCAGTTTGTAATAGAGAGGAAAGAGTTAGACCCCTTTCCTGTTCCTCATACTTTGGCTGTTCCGGCTTTTCTTTTGGATGCTAATTACAAAATAAAATATAAAATTGAACTATATTCATACAATTATAGCACAACTAACTTCGGCCTGTTTTATATAGATGAAGGCATTTTCCAAGGAGTTAACTGGCACATGTACTAGGTACCTCTGCTGAATATGCCTAATTCCTTCTTTTCAAATATCAGAACATGACACTCAAGAAATTTCACCATCTCACAGTTGAAGGTAATGACAACACTTCCAGCTCTGACTTAAAGTAAAGGACTCAGGAGATAGAATCTGAAGTGAAAAAGAGCAAGTATCCATGGAGATGAAGCCTCAATATCCAAATTAGAGAGAAACTAAGCAAAAGGGACTTTTTGGCAATAAATCAAACTATTCAAATGGAACAGAGGAGTAATGCAGAAACGCCAAGGTACAAATTCTTTTACAAGAAATTGTTCCATTTGTTAAGCTTTTGTGGTTCTATTGCCATCTTGCCTTGTCTTTGATATCTGGTCCTGTTTTTGCCAGTTGCTTTCCTGATTTATATGCCTGGCTCAATTTATGAAAGCTCCTAGGTAGACCTCTGACAGTTTATAGACGACTGTATGCTGATTCCACTACCTAATTGCAACATCTGGCAGTGACATTTATCCTTAGGCAGGTCAGAGTTGCTGGCAGAGTTCTGCCCTGGTGCAATTTATTTAGATCATTTTCATACTGCCTATCAGTTTGATATTGTTGGCAGTCTAACATTAATTTTCTCTCCTAATAATTTGTACCCATGAGAAGTGTTACAGGAGAAAAATGCATCTGGTCCTCCAAATTATAGCGTATGTAATCGAAACCTAACAAGAGAAACGGGAACTTTGTTTTTAATAGGAATATGTTACATTCAGAGATACAATTTCTAGAAAGGGGAAGGCAGAGAAATTTGAAAATTATAAATAGAAAATCTATAGATTGTAATGGACTTGGCTTTCCTCCGTGTCGATATTGAATGCAATGGTAAAAATGTGAAGTTGGCCTTCTTTTATCCAACCCAATATTCTAGACAATGCACTATATTAGTTCTCACATACTGAGACATATGAAATAGTATGCTAACCTTTTAAAAATGCCACCACCGCCAACTTAGCCACATTGGGTATTCTATTAGAACATTTTGGAAAACCTTTTCAAGTTAACACACACATTATTTCTCTCATTTCCACCCCCATCTATCTCTCTCATTTTCTATTATGTCTTTCAAGAAGCAGACTTCAGAGAATGTGAAATCATTCCTACTAAAAATTTGAATTCATTTATACCCAAGAACTAGGGGTGCTGTTTAGGAACCCCAGGCTTGAGGTCCATTTTTCACATAATAAATGATACACTGAAACTGTCTCTCACCACCAAAGTTGACAAATGGCAGGCCCCATCCAATTTATGACATTAATTGCTCAAGGTAAAATTATGTAAATTGTTGACTTACAACAATTCATTTAGTGACTGTTCAAAGTTAAAAGGACACTGCAAAAAGACTTATGACCATTTTTTCACAGTTACATCCGTTGCAGTATACTCATGGTCACATGATCAAATTGGCGACTGACTCATATTTATGATGGTTGCAATGTTCCAGGGACATGTCATCACCTTTTGAGACCTTCTGACAAGCAAAGTCAATGGGGAAACCAGATTTACTTAACAATCACCTTACTAACTTAATAACTACAATGATTCACTTAACAACTGTGGCAAGAAAGGTCATAAAATAAGGCTAAATTCACTTAATTGTCTCGCTTACCAATAGAAAAGTTGGACTCAGTCAATCCAGAACTATCTCTACTCTAGGATGAAATTTATCTGCATCAAAACAGTTAAAATCATTTAAAGTAAGCAGAAATACAGAAGATATTAAAGAAGCCTTTTTCTCCCCCTGTTCTTTGCCAACTTCAGCTCATTCCAAAATCCTATTTATGGTTCCAGCCCAGGCTGTCTGCATTAGTCTTATTTTTCAGCATCCAATTATATATGCTTTGATTATATGTGTTTCATCAATATGCACAGCTTTTAATTTGTATTTTGCCAAAATAGATCCTATTTTGAAGTAATAAGACTTTTCATATTGACAAACCATATAATTTCTTTCTCTAGGAAAAGGAATCCATACCAAATTTCTTCTGATGTTGTCATCTTATTTTATATATCTTAATTTGTGACTGATTACACATAAAGAAAATTAAGACAAAGAAGGAAACAATTCCTTGGTCCCCGGTTTCCTTTTTTCCCCTTTCTGCTTCTTCTAGATTTTTGAATCAAAAGTTATTACTATTGCAAATGAGTACATCTCTTGCAGTAGTATTTGTTATTTATTATAGTTTTAATAAAAATAACTAAAAAGAAATAAAAACTTTTCCAAAGCTTTGGGGATGATATCTTAGCAAAGGGAATGACTGGAAGATATGGCACAGCGTAAGTTAGTGAATCAATAAAAATAAATTATCTTGACTTTTTTCCTCCCTGTTGCATACTATAATGCATAATAGAGAATTCTTAAATCATATTTCTGCCAAATGGTGGAGATAATATCTGTCTGTATGCATGTGTGTGTGCATAAGTGTGTGTATATACACACACATACACACAGAGATGCTTATATAGAAATAAAGTTCAATCTACCTTTTTTAAGGCAAGTGAGATCTTTTTCCAAGTGGGAATGCTTTTTATTTGCAACAGACCTATGTAGCAATGCTGGCAAAAGTACTATGGGGAACACTTGGAGCTTGGCAGAGGAGTGTTTAAATAACATTATAGGTCTTTTTCAGAATCTAATGTCTGTGTTTTGGGTTACTTACAAGCTGTTTCCTTTCTTGCTCTGTTTATTCATAAAGCCTTGGGATTTTACCCCAATGTGTCCCTTCTGTTGCTGTGAGGGTTGACTAATATTCCTTGTGCTCCATCAAATATGACCTGACATGACTTAAGACTGTTTTTTTTAAATATTACCAAGCTTTTGTATTGAGTCTCTTCCATAGGAAAATCTAAGATATTTAAGATAGAAATCCCCAAACGTCTCTTGTCTCTCCCAAGAAGTAATAATGGCTGTTCTTGACTCTAGAGTGAGGATATACTTTAATGCTGGAAAAGTTGTTTGCTGAGTAATCAACCAAAAATGAAGCCAGTTCACGAATACCTGAAGCTGTTGTGCAGGGTTGTGGGTTTTTTTTTTTTAATTCAGTCAGCTATTCTCATTTAAAAAGATGGAGAAGTAAAACAAACATGCTGTTTTCCTTTCCCAACAGCCTGTAGGAAGGCAATAGGTCAGGGATGGGATTTAGCTGGTTCGGACCAGTTAGGGATGTTAATTTTACATCTGGTTCGCCGAACCGGTAGTTGCAACGACTAGCTGGCCCTGCATACCCTGCCCCACCCCTCCTAGGAGTCTCTACGCAGCCCGTTTTGGATGCCAGGTAAGTGCAGGGCCTGTGCGGAGGCTCTGGGAGGGTGAAAAAGGGCCTCCCAGAAGTTCCAGAAGTCTGGAAATGGGCCTGTTTCCAGCCTTTGGATGGTCTCTGGAGCCCAGGGGAGGCTGTTTTCGCCCTCCCAGAGGCTCAAGGAGACCTGGTGAGGGTGAAAAACAGGGCCTCCCAGAAGTTCTGGAAGTCTGGAAATGGGCCCATTTATGGCCTCTGGAGGGCCTCCAGAGCCTGGGGGAGGCTGTTTTCACCCTCCTGGAGGCTCAAGGAAAGCCTCCAGAGCCTGGGGAGGGTGAAAATGGCCTCCTGCCAAGGTGCAGGAGGCCGACTAGGCCATACCCACCACAGCCAGACCCACCCAGCAATGGGGCAGCGAACCCCTTGCTAAAATTTTTGCAGCCCACCCCTGGTCTGGTGGATAGCACTTTGATCTAACAAGGAAGAGCTCATTATAGCAAAGTAATTCTAGCAGGAATACTGACCAAGAGAAAGGCATATTCCATGTTCCATAACTGGATCGCAAAGCTTTCACTGAAGATAAAAGAATGCCTTAGTATTATTCATACATAGCCTTTTGTGCAGTGACAAATAAAATAAAAGTTCTATTATGTTTATAGGAGATATTATTAAAGATCAGACATTTATATGCAGAAAACCAATATTTATCAACTTCCTCTAGGAATCTAACAGGATAAATTAAATTATATAATTAAATTAAATTAAAGACTAAAGAGACCTTTGATCTGATGCATCAAGGTTCTCCTTATGCTTCTGCTAGCTATAGATTTATCTATAAATATCTACAATATTATTTGGTACCTGGAACATTATTTCAAGTGAGAAAATTGAATAGCTTTCTACTAGAAATCAGATTGGCTTCCGCATTATTGTTTTCTTCTGTATATTTTAAAAAGTGAATTGTGCAGAGCGCATCTGGAGAATGAAATGACCCCGTTGTTATTACTGTATAACTTTATTTTACCATGTTAAATTTCTTATGAATGTTATGCTGTTCTACTCAAATCAAATCAAGTGTATTACAGTCAAAGACCAGAGACCAGAACAAATAATAATACTCAAGGAATATGCAGTTAAAAATTCTGGAATAAAATAATAAATAACAGATAAAATCTATATTAAAATCACAATTTGGCATCCAATCTGTCAGTTGCACATGGCCTAGCTACACTATAATATCAGTCCTTAAACTGTGAGGCCCATAGTCATTAAATACTAAAATGCAAAAGAGTAGTAATGCAAAAGGGTTTTCTATGTTAGTTGTGTAAAATAGCTATGGTGGATTAATCATGTGTTTCCGACAAAACCCCAGGGCTGCAAGCTATCTAATTGTTCTTCTACTGTATTTTTTTACTATCGATTGCCATATGTTTATTGTTATCTACTGAGAGTCTGTGGATAGCAGCAGGTATAAGCAAAATAAACTTCATCCGCCATCAATAAGATGAGATATAGATTCTTAAATAAATAAATGAGGCTGTAATGCATTGTTTTGAAGAAATGTGATTTAAGATTCTTTCTGCCTTTCATCCTTAACATTTGTCCAAGAATAATTTTTGACATTCAGCCATATGTGAAGCAATCATAGTTTATGCAATGATTCTTAGTTTAATCTATATTACACAGTTGCTCTGAGAATAAATCCTAAACTCCTTGCAGGGGAGATATAATTTAAACGTAATAAATTGGATCTTCTCTACAAACAGGAGATAAACATAACACTATTGATTTTATCTTCTTTTCATTTTTTAAGTGTTTATGAAATGTATCGTCTGCCCTCTCATATAGTGGTTCTGACGGGTTTCTAATAAAAATGATCGTAAAAGCATAATAAAAAGATATAAAAAAAGAGGAATTCCTAAAATTAAAACATGAGTACTAAATAAAATTCTAGACTCCTAAATGATAACATGGATGGTCTTTGTTCCAAAACATGAATCCTGTCTCCAAAAAAGCAGAATTTATTGTCAATGGCAAATGCTTTTTTGCCCAGATAGGTACAGATTGTTAATGATCTGTGCAGGGTGGAGTATTTGACCAACATACTTGGTCTTACCAATATATAATTGAAAACATTTTGTTAATCTTAACATTGTTTTTTTTCTTTTCTGCATTAGTCCCTCGAAAGCACCCGTCGTATGCTGCAGCTTGTTGAAGAGGTAAGACTGTTACGATTTTTCCTCCTGGCTAGCCAGAACTGAGGCTTCTCAGTACATGACAAAGCATATCCATGTTAGACTTACATAATGACTTTTCCAAACACAAAGAAAATGGTTATTTTAAAGTGTTTTCTTTAGGTGGATATATAAACACACTGTTCTGTCCCACACCCAAAACACTCAGATCGATACCAGTTCTAAAAGGTGCAGTGTTTTTTATTAAACCAAACTCAAAAATCAGTTCTTCTGTGAAAGAAAG
>JANHJO010005132.1:108876-119806 GCA_032468235.1 Pseudoxyrhopus heterurus | reverse complement strand
GACCGTGGAGCTGATGGTATTCGATCAGCCAAACTGCTGATCTGCAGTACTATGTTCTTAACCACTGAGCCACTGCAGCTCCTAGAGACAGAATGGAGATCACAGCAGTTAGAGACAGAATGGAGATCACAGCAATTAGAACCTCTTCCAATTCTCCTATATTGCCTATTCCTGATTTGTTGTAAACCGTTTATTGCTGCTTATAAGTATTTCAATTTGCAAGAAGTCCACTTCTCTAGTTAATTTTAAGTGTCTTTTCCTCCTTTCTCCAAATTTGCTCCATTCATATTTACTGAGAAAACACTTTAGACATCTTTTTTTTATCCTCATGTAAGAATGCTGGATGGAAAAATACCAAAATCTACTATTGAAGAATTCGTATGTGGAATATTCCACTTACTGGGCAATCATGGACATGTCTGTTCAAAAATAAACTTTGCCGAGTTCCATACAGATTACTTTTCCAAGTAAACAGTGATAAGAGAGCAGCTAACCTGTGCAATCCTATGTTGGTTTACATAGAAGTAAGTCCTGCTGTCTTCTTTCAGATTTACTAGTTGTTGGGCTAAGAATCATTTCCCATCTCTCAATACAGAGGTGTTTTATAAATCCAATGGAAGCTTCAACTATATTTAAATATTTGTACACCCCAAGGATTGTAATAGGAGATTTAAGGCCAAATACAATGCTAGGAAACGAATTCACAGAATGCACAAGGAAACTCCAGGTAGTTTTACTTGTTGTGGTGGTTATTTTTACAGGAAAGAAGCCAGGTCAGAATGCTCTTTGCTCAATTGCAATTAGTCTGAAACTTGCCCTCCTCAAGTTGCATTATTTTCTTTACTGAAGAGATATGAAGCATCAGATGACAGTGAGGGGTGTGATATATATAATCTCCAAGAACTGATTGAACGGAAGGGGGAGGGAAAGTCTATATAACTATAACATCCAGTCTTCCACTTTTCTTCAGATTTAGAAATTTAATTTGATTTTTATTTTATTTATTTATTAGGTTTTTGTCCTGCCTTTATCTTTTTATAAAAAGCACAGTGGCTTGCATGGTTAGGATGCTGGGTTTGAGGTTAGCAAGCCGTGTTAGAGACCCATGTGCTGCCACGGGGTGGGGTGAGCTCTCATCCTTCGATCCAGCTCCTGCCAGGGGACATGAAAGGACCCCCCCAACTGGACATTCCCTGGGCAACAGTGATGTTACCAGCTAATCCTTTTAACCCAGAAGCACCTTGGTGCTTCTGACACGAGTGTGATCACTTTATAAATAACTCAAGGTGGCAAACATACAGTACATAATAGTCCTTCTTCCTCTTATTTTTCCCCACAAAAACAACTCTGTGAGATGGGTTGAGCTGAGAGAGAGTGACTGGCCCAAAGTCACCCAGCTAGCTTTCAGGGCTAAGAACTCCTGGTTTCTAGCCCGGCACCTTAACCATTACCCTAAACAGGTTAGCAAAATAAATGAATAAATAATATAATGGAAAGTAATTTTACCCCTGCCTATGTCGTGCTTGCATATGCTGTTCTTCATTTTTTAGTCATTCAACACCCCTGCAAGGAAGACTAGATAAAAATGATAAACTTCAGCCCAAATCTGTGTTTTGGATGAGTCCAGTCAGTCAAATCTAATCCCTCTGGGCCAAGGTAGGGATAAATTACATAAAAACAAACAAGCAAATGAACAAACAAGTGTCTTCATCTTTTGTATTACACTTGGCTTTTAACCTCCTCTGTTAAAATCAATTTTGGACTGTCCCATACTTGATGTGCGAAAGCCTATGTTTACAGGCTTCTGAAACTGCTGAAATTATAAATGGAAGTAACACTGGTGGTCCCACAACCCATCAATTATCATTAGTTGGAACCGAGTTCTTCCCATCATCACCCTTCTTGAATATTCTTTTCTTAGTTTATATATTAAATGATATTGAATTCTGAAAAATCTTTGTTCAGTTCTTCATATGTTTGCTGTCCAGATATCTGATGTTACTTTTTAATATTTCCACTTTTGATCTATATTGTTTAATAGCTTTGCAATATTAAGCATATTCTATTACACATTCTATTCATGGGCAATTCCTTTTTAATAACTATGTTTAAAGTATTAACAATCCAACAACAGGCAACTTCAGAACTCTGCTAGTTCTATAAATGTAATATATACATCTGGGATAGTCGCTTAATTTCAACTAAGGAGAAATTTTCCTCTGCTATCACAGATCAAAAGATTTATTTTTTTGCCTTATTCAATGTTTTCATTTTTGACAAGAGAATATCGTCAGAATCTTAGCAGACATTGTGCAGGAGATTCTAGAATGAAACTCTTAGTTAATAGTACTGTATCTCCAAATCCAGAATTGGGGAGGGCAGAGTGGAGGAAGTAATTTTTGTATTCCCTATTAAGGGCCACTTGTTTATTTATTTATTTATTTATTTTTATTTATTGTATTTATATGCCGCCCAACTCCCAAGGGACTCTTTCACAGGACTCTTTTCCTGTGAAAGGCCACAGAACATATCCGTTGGGGTTGTGTTTCATACAAAAATGTCAACCTTCTCCTTTCTTTCGGTCTTTGTCTATCCCTCATAGACAGCTGTTAGGGAAAGTACAGATCTCTCTAAGTGATAAATTAGGCTGAAGGCCACATGAAAATAAGCCAAAGGCCAATTGTGGCCATGGTTTCAGATTGCTCACCCCATTGTAAAGGCAACAGTTCTCATTTGTTGTCTTAGCTATAATTGATTTTTCAAGGCAATGCCAATATTTAGTTGTGGCATCAGAAGAAAATCAGCTCATATGGATAAGACCCCTTAGAAATAAGGGCTTCCTCAGAGGCATCTCATATGGGATGCGATTATAAAAGTCAAGATGGTGATTGTAACTGTGTGATCAAAGCAAGGCTGTCTTCCTTTTTTCACATATTGCATGGAGCCATGGTGGTGCAGCCTGAAGTATTGCAGGCTAACTCTACCCACTGCCTGGAGTTCGATCTTACTGGCGCAAGGTTGCCTCAGCTTTCCATCCTTCCAAAGTCAGTAAAATGAGAACCCAGATTGTTGGGGGCAATATGCTGACTCTGTAAACTGCTAAGAGTAAAGCACTATGAAGCTGTATAATAAATCTAAGTTCTATTGCTAGTGCTATTGAAAACTAATAAGATTTCTATTATATGGTTACAAGTACAATCTTAATTTTGTACGTATACACCTTACAGATTCCTTTGTGCTCCTCATAGAGCCTGCAAGTTACATAATCTTTTTATGTTACAGATATTGTATAACATTTGGTGATCTAAAAAACACTTTCCTGTTTATGTTTCATGCTTTTAGAACCAGGTTATTAGTCAAAGTCAATTAAGAAAAACAAACAAATGAAATCCTCTCCACATAGTATATGTGAAACAAACATGCATTAGTTCGTATTTCCCAGCTGTTGGGCTGTAGCCACACTCTTCTGCAATAATGGTAACAACCTAAGCTAAATATTATCTCACTGACTGATGACTATCCTGTCTTCCTTCATTTCTCAGAATAAGGGTCTCTTTTGGTGTATATATCACATTATCAAAGAAAGGACTTGACTTCTTAGGGTAAAAATAATAGTTTCAGGATTGGAATTAGTGTGAACTACAAGCCTGTTCTCATACAGCATTGGACTTTTAATTACTTGACCTTGAGCTAAGCAATTATGATATTATCAAAAATGGGGAAATTTTAGTGCTCCGTTCCATCTGGTTGCTCTTTATACATAAAGCAGGATTATTTTTATAGGGAATATTGATGATGCCCATCCAAACAATTAGTCTACACACAGCAGTCTTCATCTAAAATGTGTATTAGACTTGCGAGATAGTCCAGACAAGAAGCACAGCCAGGAATATAAGCTCTATCATTATTGTAAGGCTATATTAGCAGAATTTTGCAAATCTGAAAGTACCCATCTCATCCTTCATTTCTAGTCTCCTGAAAACTAAGGAGGTACCTGCAGAGATGGTTTTGTTGGCCCTCCTCTTTGGGAATCAAATGGTTTTTTTTATCAAACCATTGCTTTTCTTCCTGTCTCCCAAGGCCATTCCCACATAATTTGCCATTATAATATATCTTTGTATTTAAAATGATCAGAAGAATTCAGGGTTCTTATTAAAGGGGGCAAAATGAATGTGCACCTATAATTTCAAGAACTATTTCAGTGTTTTGGATATACCCATGCAACCCAGTTTCTGGGGCAATTGACTTCATTCGATCAAAAAATAGTGGCCAAAAATGCCATTTGTACAAAAAGCAGATAGGAAGTAGTTTTAAAATGAACATCTTTCTTTGATTGCTTAGGTTCCAAAGAGTTTGTTTTTGTTTTCAAGCCTTGATCTTGAGTACTCAAAGGACTGAGAAGAATAAACTTTGATGGGCTGTCTACATTTTGAAGGCCCAATGTTTGCTTTCTGTTACTCCCTAGCCAGATTTCCATGTCTTTGTCTACATGGATCTTTGCCACACTTGCATTACAAGTAGGATATTCAAAAAAGTAAAAAAAAAAAGCATAACCAGCAGAAGGGTTAAAAGGTTTATATTTTATGTTACTTTATTACCGTTTGCTGTCATCTAGATGAGATGCAATTAATAACATTGCCACAATAAATGAATATTATAGAACATTCATTTTGATAAGGATCTATTTTTGACTGTTAAAGCTGTTCCTACCCAGCAGTTCACCAATAACAAATAACAAAAAAGTAGCACCGTAATGTTTGAGATTGGACCATTTTCATCTACTGATTTAGTCCTTTGTGTTTAATTTTGTTTATTGAGTTACTCTTTTCAGTTTATCCATTTCCCCCCACCATTATAATGCCTTAATATAAGAGAAAACCACCTTTTTAAATTAATTGCATCCAAAGGCTTTCCAAGTGCCTGCTGATACGTAGCTCTTCTATATGAGCAGTATCGTTTGACCATATACACATCTTGGGCTTGCGTCAGGCTAGAAACTGGGAGACTGTGAGTTCTAGTCTAGACACAAAGGTACAAAGACAGCTGGGTGACCTTAAGCCAGTCATTTTTTCCTCAGAAGGAGGCAATGGCAGACCACTTCTGAAAAATCTTGCCAAGAAAACTGCAGGGACTTGTCAAGGCAGTCTCAGAGAATCAGATACAACTGAACAGAAGAAAAAAATGCATAATGGAATTCTGCATTTCTTTGATTCTTACCTGTTCTGACGAAACAAAACATGTTGATCCTCAAGAAACCAACTGAAAATAGTTCTGTTGTCAAGTTTGTTCTTCCTATTGTTACTTCAACAGGATGACCCTCTTCATAACAAAACACATTGAATAAGATTTCTATTTGATTGCCTAATAACAGAACAGAAGAACAGAAGGCCTTGAGGTCTTCTAGTCCAACCCCCTGCTCAAGCAGGAAACTCTATATCATTGGTTGTCCAATCTCTTCTTAAAAGCCTCTAGTGTTGGAGCACCCACAACTTCTGGAGGCAAGCTGTTTTATTGGTTGATTGTTCTTACTGTCAGGAAATTTCTCCTTAGTTCTAGGCTGCTTCTCTCCTTGATTAATTTCCCTCCATTGCTTCCTGTCCTGCCTTCTGGTGCTTTGGAAAATAGTTGATTCCATCTTCTTTGTGAAAGTCTCTTAAAGAAGGAGTAGTTGAGGCCTCCTATCCTACAATATGTGGAAGATCAATATCCTCATCATGGAAGACCAGGAATTATGGACATATGAACCTTCTCTTGGAAAGCTCTTGGATCCAGTTTTACACAACTTGTTCAACGTAGCATCAGTGCCTTTTCCCCATGCCTGAATGCTGAGTGATCTGTTCTGGACATGCAACTCCTTTTCTGATGCACTGTCAGGCTAGTCCCAGTTTTTCTCTGTGGACAACTCAGAAAGCCCTTAAATCACTCACATTATGGTGATTCCGCAACCTGGCTTGATTTGCCCTGTTTCAAACATCTTTCATTTTTAGAGTACTTTTTTCAGGTTCTAAATTTATTTATTTATTATTTATTTATTAGTTGTATTTGTATGCCGCCCAACTCCCAAAGGGACTCTGGGCGGCTCACAACAAAATACAATATAAAACAATAAAAACATAGTTTAAAAGGATATAAAATACATTCTTATAATAAAAACAACACAACATACTCCATGCACCCAAGACCTCACATGGTCTTCTATTAGTGAGGTCAATGGCCCCAGGCCTGCCGAAACAGCCAGGACTTTACAGCTTTCCGGAAGGCCAGCAGAGTGGGGGTAATCCAGACCTCCGGGGGTAACCGGTTCCAAAGAGCTGGAGCTGCCACAGAGAAGGCCCTCCCTCATGGGCTCGCCAGCCAGCACTGCCTAGAGGCTGACCCTGTGGCATCTAATAGGGTGCTGGGACATGTGAGGTAGGAGGTGGTCTTGAAGATAAATACCGTAGAGGCAGGGTTTAAGAATGAAGATGTACAAATAAGGCAAATTGTTTTGGTTTGGCAGATTATTTTTACAGTGGAGGCAGGGAGACAACTTTTTCTTTCTTTTTCTCTCCCTATTTCTCTTAAACAAAGAATACAGTTCATTGATCCAATCTGGATTGGTCATTGGGACCAGAGGTTTTGTCTTCCAAGCTTTTGGACTCATGCTAGAGCCCATCTTCAGGGAACTTCTCTCTAACCGAGTATGTGTTGTTCTGTATGTGGTATTTATAAGCTACTGTGGGCTTCAACATGGATGAGACATATAAGAAAGAAGGAAGGGTGGAAGGGAGGGAGGGAGTAAAGAAGGGAGGAAAGGAGAGAGGAAATGAAAGACATCACCTCCACCAGGATGCTATCCATATTTTTTTTCTACAGAACTCAACCCTTCTCCATCATTAACTAAGTCACGTATACTTTTAATTATCTGTTGACTGGATGTTTACCCAAGCTGGTGTTGTGATTGCAGATATTGTCTGCCGAATGTCCAATTATGTCCAATTAAGGAGCCCTGTGTTCTTGCACTTTTAAAAACAGATCTGAGTAGCAAACTATTTACATAGTAATTTTCCACTGGCTTTCAGACAGTTTTCGTTCTGTGATTAAGAATCAAACTCATATGGTAAGAAATCACGTCTCATTGAGGAATAGCAAACTTCAAGGATTGGTAGATATTTTCAATTTTAATTTAAGTATGCAATGCATTTCTGTACACTGAAAGATCTTCATAAATATATGGGAGTTTTGTTATAGTGCAATTGCTTAGAAGCTATGGCTCTAGTTGAAAACTCAGAATTATATTAACTAATAGTCACCAAGAGCCTTGGTGGTGCAGCGGTTAGAACGCTGTACTTAAGTAATTAAGTTCTTAGCTGCCAGCTGCCTGCAATTTAGCAAGTTCAAATCCCACCAGGCTCAAGGTCGATTCAGCCTTCCTTCCTTTCGAGGTAGGTAAAATGAGAACCCAGATTGTTGGGTCAATATGCTGACATTGTAAACTGCTTAGAGAGGGTTGCAAGCCCTGATAGGCGGTATATAAATACAGTGCTATTGCTATTGCTATTTTGGCAGATGTGCAATTCACTGCCTGCCTGATATAATGAAAAAAATATACAAACGTTAGTAGTATCATTATTCTGAAAAATTTGAGAAAATTAATTCAAAATGTAAGGAGCAAAAATGTAAATGGCTTCTCCCTAATTTTCACCAACACCATTAGTGAAATTATTAAAAAATATCAAATATAGAGGCAAACACCATGTCGTTCCACTTAATATCTCTCTCCAGTTTCATCTGAAACACTTTGAGTATGATATTCAATACAGCTTTTCTTCTATCTAATTCTGATTCACTTCTTGTCAATCAGAGTGACATGGGATACTTCACAAAATGAAATGCTGAAGTTAAGTTATATCATATACCCACAACTATACTGCTATATTCTACTAAGTTAAGATAATTATATTAGATAAATAAATCTGACAAGGATTTGTTAATGACAAATCCCAGTTCATCTCTAGTAATTATAACATTGTTTTCAAAGTGTTTATACTTGGATTGATTTTTGATCTGCTGTAGAATCATCTCAATTATTAATATCAAACTAAATCACCTATATTTTGGTTCCTCCTTTCTCCTTATCTCTGTTGGTTATTAGACATATTAGTACTGCACTAAGCATGAAGAATAAAGAAACTCATAATTCACCATTCTGACCATGGTAACAAGGTTTAATCTGGCCACTATAAGAAAGAAAACCAAGTATTAATCTGTCTGATAATTTACAATTAAAATTATTTCCAAAGTTGCCACTGATAATTTATGATTGTTCTTAGCAGCCAATTTTCTGCTGACAGATACAAAGAAAACAGTCAGCTATATTTCTGGTTGAGCAGTTTCTGAAAAAAGAATTTTAAGAGAACTGCATGTAAACATGAACATTAAGAGAATCCAAACAGACCTAGAGTAGCCTTTTTCTTTTTCATACCTGATAATAGCAATAGTACTTAGACTTATATACCACTTCACAGTGCTTTATAGCCCTTTCTAAGCAGTTTACAGAGTCAGCCTATTGCCCCAAACAATCTGGGTCTTCATTTTACTGACATCAGAAGGATAGAAGGCTGTGTCAATCTTGAGCTGGTCAGGATCAAACTCCTGGCTATCGGCAGAGGTTGCCTGCAATACTGAATTCTAACCACTGTGCCATCAGGAAATTTTGGGTTTTAACAAAAATCAATTCTGGTATATTGTGATGATTTTTTTTTAAATTTCATTTTTTATTGTTTTTTAACAAACAAAACAGTGTTTCCATTTTACAGTATTAACAAGACAAGCTTAAATATCCAATATATATAGCGTGCTGAATATAAGTAATTCCATATATTTATACATCCAGTATCAAATATATATAGCGTGCTGAATATAGATAATTCCATATATTTATACCTGATATCAAATATATATAGCGTGTTTAAGTATTTCCAGATATTTATACACCTAGTTATGCAAATTACTAACTGTAGTATATTTTGTAATACATTTCCACATTTTTTTTCCTTCTCTGCCCTCTACTGTCTCTTGTTTAACCATCTATACCATAAATCCCATACCTTAGAAAATTCAGTTTCCCCTTTGTCTTTTAGTAACCATATTAATCTATCCATTTCGGCGCATTCAAAAATTTTACTAATCAATTTTTCTTCTGTGGTTTTTTTTTTCTTATTTCCAATGTTGGAAATTTTTAAAGATGCCCATTAACTGTTCTATTACTATTTGCATTAAAAGTGATTTCAATATTTTTTACATATCCAGGATGCATTTTAACCTTTAAAAAAGATAATGGGGTCAACTAAATATTGCATAATCATTAAAGTAATTCTTTCCATAACTCTGAGCTTTCTCTTTTTGAGTAAGATAATAAGTTCTTTTGTGTCCAATACATGAATTACATGTCATAGGCTTAAACTCCATTTCCTTGAGGCTTCAAATAATTACCTCATTATTGCAATGCAAAAGAAGAAATAATAAGAAATAAAATGTAATTACTAATGCATTTTCTTTTGTATCCTTTACGTACTTTTACTATTTCATGCATATTCTCCTGAAAAATAACAGCCTCTGAGAGTCTTAAGAAGCAATACACACCTCTTCATGCTCTAGAGTGATTTTTCAATTTGATGTGCAGGAATTTAACCTCACAAGCCCTCATTAATGTTAATTGGAGTCAGTGAACTAAATCCCCATGAACAGTTCTGAATATTCACCTTCCTGTCTAATAAACAGAAAATGGCTGCTGTGATATTAGCATTAATGTGTCTTTTCATTAAAGGATAGACAGGCATCTGAAATGTATATAACTTGTCTTAAAAGCTTCACACTGGAGAGAGAAAAAATAACTGAAATAAAATGTTCATTTCAAAATTCTAAAGAAAGAGCTTTTAAAAATGTGACGAGGTAAACTAAATGGTACGAGCTGGGTATTATAGATAGGCACAGTGGAAGCAGACAATGGCAAACTCATGCTGAAAGTTTGCCAAGAAAACTGTTAGGCAGTTGCAAAACTGATTCAAAGCCACAAACTGAAGCAAATAGAGAAGGGAAGGGAAATGGTATTTTAAATTACAGCTGGGTGTTTTGGAGCCAGGCACTCTCTCTCAGTCCAGGCTATCTAATACAGTTGTTGTTGTGAGAAAATTAGAAGGAGGAAAGGTATGTTCCTGCCTTGAGTTATTATAAGGAATAAAAAAAGATCGAATCATATATATAAATAAATTTATGGATCCCATGGCTGGTCACTTCTGATACAAGGGAGTTGAAAAGTGCTTACTCTTTACCTTAAAGTTTTTTTATGATTATATATTCTCATGTCCATTAAATTTTCTTTGTGCTCATTCACCAACTTCCAATGTTTTCTGGTTGTGGAAAGAAGGAAGGTGTTCACGTTAAGATCAATTACAAAGGTCTAAATACAGTTTATTATTTATTTATTAATACAATTTATATGCCGCCCCACTCCCGAAGGACTCTGGGCGGCTTGTTACTAGTGAGTTGGCCTACTGAACATAACAAACACTCAGAAACAAAACTGCTCATTTTCCTGTGAATAATTTTTTTGCAGTATATTATTCATGTTTATATTTTCATATCAGAAAAAAAAGTACAATGAATCCCACAATCCACTAGAACAAAGATAGAACAAATTGTGTGCAAGATTGTAAAATGCAAGAAGAGAACTGAACATATCTCCAAATAAAGTGTGTTCTAAACATGGAGGGTACTATCGGAAAGGCTTATCGTGGTTCCCGTAGATCTCTGAAAGGGAGGAGATCCTTAAAATTCCCTTTCTAAAGTTGCTTGGAATTGCATGTTGTTATTGACTTTGATTCAGCTTTTTCAAGAGAATGCCTTATTTCAGAGATATTTTTTTTTAAAAAAATCTGTAGCTGCCAAG
>JANHJO010005131.1:59318-71069 GCA_032468235.1 Pseudoxyrhopus heterurus | reverse complement strand
ATGGGGGGGAGAAAATGTATTCTCTGTAAAACTTTTTAAATAAAAAAAAAAAAAATAGAAGCAAACTTTCAAGTAAATTAATGGGTCCCTTTATCACAGTTGCTTGTAAAATGCTGATAAGCACATTTTTGCAGACCTGCATCTAGTTGTTACATATATATCTAACTGAAATAAATCCAGAAAGAATATTAAATCCCCCTCTGGTCCCTTCTGAAGAAACACTTGACAGTGTACCACTTCTTATAACTACAGTTCCTATGGACCGGTGCAAAAAGAATGATCTGCTTCAAGAACACATTTCCCCTCAACAATCTAGTTGTCTCTGGTTCTGCCTCAGTTTATTTTTCTGATAAGCAACCAAGTTAAAAGATAATTTAAAAGCAATTTATTAGAGTACTCTAATAAAGTGGAGTCTCCCTATGAAAAGGGAGAAATGGATTACATTTATTTTTTATAGTTAACACAACAAAGAACTTCAAAGCTAAAGTTGATTGGTTTAGAAATAGTCATCTGCTCAGTGACATCACTAAAGCATCCAATAATATGTGATCATAGCCATAGAAAAGAGCATTGTATTCTGAATAAAAGTAAAAGAAACATTTGCAAAGGAAAAACATTGACATAAGTATGGGTAAGATACCTTCTCAGCACTTCCCAAGGTTCAGCTTGACCATGTTCTTTGTTCATGGAGATTTCAGAACAGCTAAAAACAAAACTGTTATTTACAATGATTTCCTGCCAGTCCTGGTTTCTGAAAGAGAGGCTTTGCTTGAAGGTTAAGGCTTATGAGAAATTAGTAGCAATACAATTGAAAAAACAAATGTAAAATACAAGAAAACCCATTTAGTTAGCCAGTGCAACAGTCCTACACAAACCATGTTTCAAGTATTACAAAGTCCATACTGTGTGGTCCTCAATACTCAGATTACAAATATTGAAGCAGAGCTCATGGGCTGCCTCACTTTATGCTGTTTTATTTTTCTGGTTAAAAGCATATGTGCCAACTCTACATGGAACAGTCTCAAAAGACTCTTTGGCCTAAGCTCTGACTGAAGCTTCAACTGAAGGCAAACAACTCTTTGAGTCTTTGTCTTAAAAAAAAAAAAGAGAGAGAGAGACAAGGCTGATGCTATCTGGAAGTTTTGTCCCCTCTGAAATATATTAATATCCCTGGCCAATGAACTTCTACAAACTGGATTTCATCAGATAAAATCCAATTTGCAAGTACATATCCCACAAAGAAGAGATGACATCATTGTTTCCAGCAAACAAAAAAGAGAGGGACTTGACCTGAACGTGTGCCTACTTCACATATCAGAAGAACAATGCAACAGAAATAACTGAACTCTTGAACTCTTTTCTGGCAAGATCCACAAATCAACCTTCACTTGAACATGAATATTTATTTGCAGGCAATAGAACAAACTAATCATTACAAATCAGCAGAACACAATGGATAACACGATATTTGGTACTACTTCATCTATGTCATAATCACTTAAAATTTATCCTGAAGCTCTATAGTTTTGCTACGAATAAACTCCTGGTGTTTTAAAATTCAAATATTTTGGTTAGATATAATGAAGTTCTCAAAACTTTAGAAAAGTAAAAAGAAATTTCTGGAAACTAACATCCTAATATAATATTTATATTTGTGTACACACATGTCACACATGCGTGCACACATGCATACACACAGATATTAATATTACAGTAAAGCTTATCTTTATTTTTTTCTAGAAGTTGATGCACCTTTCTTGACCCATAAGAGGGGAGGGGACCTTGTTCTTATGTCTTTCAGCCCTGCAAAATGTGAAGACATTCTGTCTATTGGAGCGAATTAATTGGGTTTGGATCCTGTCCTCCCTGAAAGTTATCACAACAACCAGAGTGGAGCAGACTTTTCTAAAACCTAACTGACTCTCCTTAACCACCAGAGACATGAAGGAGAGGATACTGAGATGGACTATTAATAAAATAAAGAGAGACTCATTTTCAGTCTCAAGAAGATAGCTGGAAGAGTATGGGAGAGGGTGAATTTTTTTTTGTAATGTCCTCTTTCTTATCTCCTTTATATTGTAATCAGTGTAATGTAATGTTTTCTTTCTTATCTCTTTTGTGTTGTAATTAGTAATGTTTCTTTCCTATCTCTTTTATATTGTAACCAGTTTAATGTATTCATGTAAGGATTATATTTGAGAGTGGTTGTCATAGCTAATGCTGCTTCTAGCTTCCCTTTTCTGTGATTTTGTGTTTTTGTTGTTTTTTTCTGTTGTTTTGCTCTGTGGCACTAATCTCAGGAAGGGGAAGGGGCATCCCCTCAGACAATCTCCTCATTGGAAGAGGAAGCAGAAAAGCAATCTCCAAAACCGCACTCTGATATGACTCACAGATGATACAGCCCAGTTGATCACTAAAACAGGATATGTTGCACTGGTGGCCTCTTGAAGAGGTGGTGTCCCAGGATTCATTATGTGTTATACATACATACATACATACATACATACATACATACATACATACGTATATATATACATACATACATACATACATACATACATACATATATATACATACATACACACACACACAGACACACACATATACATATATACACATACATACTAAATAGCCTGGATTGCATAAGGGCTAACTTCAATTTGGGTTCACTCACAAAACTAAGAGCTAGGACAGGATAATAAGCATCCCTGGGAAATTTGCCAGACTGTAAGTTCAAGAAAAACTAGGACTGTGAAGAATTTAGGGATTTGTGAACCTGTCTGGAGGCTCATAGAAATCAACATCTGAAAATGATTGGCATGGAAAAATTGGATACTGTAAATTGCTTTCCAGAACTTTTCCTGGCTGCTAACACCTTCATGATTGGAAGCCTTTGGGAGCCACTGAATGGATTCTTTTCTGTTGCCTCTTATCAATGCATTCTTAGGGAAGTGAAATATTATATCTGTCAGTATTAGAAGCACAATCATGTATTAGCCTAATCATAGGTCTGGGTACTTTTAAACTGCCATATAATAGTGAAATGTGTTAGTGAGTAGAAAATTAGTCATAACAAATAGTTGACCATGGTCAAGGTTGCAGGGATGTACAGCTGGCAACTGGAAAAAGAAGAATTGGCACCAAGTGGAGAATAATAATTGGACAATGTGATTTATGATGTGTAGATGGGGGTTGGGTTTATTATTCTTTTGTGGGAAACAAAACTGAGTGATCAGTTTCAGGATTGCCTGGTTATGTGCCAACATGGCTTCTCCCAATAAAAGTTTTACTTTGGATGGACTTTGTCTCTGGGTAATAAGGAGAATGGGGAAGCTTCATTGGAACGCTGACAATATGAACTTATTCAGTTCTGCATAAAAAAGGGTGGAATTGTAATGTAAAATAATGAATGTAAGATATCCTATAAGTTAGAATAAGTTAGAAATCCTATAAGTAAAAAGCCACCTTCCCACCTTTGAAATTCAGAATAGGCTGAAAGGCCCACAGGGTATGTTATTTTAAGAGCCGGGGGAGAGAGGGGAGGGGAAAACTTTAGAGGGCTATTCTGTAACTATCCTTTGGCCACATTTAATAGTCATTCTTTACTTTTTATTATTTTATTGGTGCTAGCACCCGGTATCCTTCCTCCTGACAGTCTGGGAAGGAGGAAATTCTTCGCATCAAAAGATCTTCTTTGATCCTGGAGAGGAAAAAACTGTATAAAAATTCTGATTCAATGTGGGCTTGTCAATGTCTTTTCTCTTGAGCTGCCAAAGAGAGGAAAGATAAGTCCGCTGATTATTTGGCCAAAACAATAAAGTGTAATATTATTTTTGCCTTGAATCTCGTCCTGGGCATAATTATTGCAGTCCATTTGCACCTGGGTATAATAAGGTCGGTGAACCTTATATTTCAATTCTATTTTAACTCCTTAAAGTGCATGTGCCCCTTAAAACATCACATTTTTCTTCAATTCATAGAGAATGCTGAAAAAGATAGCTTGGGTTAATAAATAATAGAAAGGAGCTATGAAACATAAAGTCAAATTTAATATGCATGTGAAGCAGAACTGATTACACCTTCCCACAATGGAGAAAATCGCTACTTGTTAGAGTAGACATGCCCCTAAAATACTCATGTTTCCAAAAGGCAAGCACAAATTTATCTATTAGAAGCAAAAGAGCATATAATTACTTCTATCAAAATATGTGTTTGGAATAAAAAAAATGCCTTTTTTATTGCAAAAGTTTTTTTAATGGTATGATTTTCCTGATGTATTATTATGGTTTCTTCAGATGAAAGAAACCCAGACTAAAGCATATTGATTGCAACGTAATTTCTATTGCCCAGCTAAATGGTTGCTTTGCATAGAAGTTGGAGACTCAGTAAAAAAAATCTTTTGTCCATGTCTCTATATCGTATCATTGTACATATCTTTGCTGCATTTTATTTGTTTATTTAAAATGGTAAATAGTTCACAATGCTCAAGGGTAGCGTTTGCTGTCTTTTAATTAGAAGTCGCCTGTAAGACAAAATGCATAAACATGCAGAGTGCCTAGTGTCACACGACTTTCAAGAGGCACAAAAATTAAATATAACATGTTTTATGGATTATGTCTCTTCCCGTCATACACATAATAAAACATTAGCTTTTCCCATCATCAAGATAATAAAATGAAGTGACTATATAAATAGCAGATTAGATGAAAGTCAATGCATTGTGGCTATCACAGCAAATGCACTTTATTTAGGAACTTTGGTGTTTAAAATAAGGGGCTTCAAAGGTACAACCACCCTGAGATGAGCTGTGCTCAATACTTGTTAAATATGTCAGTTCTGGCTTCCTTGGTATTAGGCAAGACTTTAACAAGGTAATACAAGTAACAAGAACTTCGGAGATAGTGACTATGTAATATAATACTTTTTAATTTTAACTAAGTCTAAACTGAAGCTCAGTTGAATGCATATTTTGGATTTCAAGTTTAATAAACTCAAAACAATAAGATTCCATAGTAGGAGTAGTTCTCTTGGCATTAGTTTTAAAATGTCATTTTTCTACACACTTTTGTGTATTAGATGCACTTTCACCCAAAATAATGAATACAGATTTCTAAAATTTGTAGTTCAGTCATGAATCAAAATTAATTTTCTCCATAAATTATACATCCAGTTTTAAGAAGAGTCTTTGGTGGATATTTTTTTTCTGTCAGCTAGTGATGTGATCGGATAGTGGTCCCCAACTTTTGTGGCTTGGTGGCCTGTCTGTGGAGGGAGAGGGGAACTGGACCATGTCAGCAATGGGCTGGCGCACATTCACAGTTCCACTCACACAAGACAGAAGAGAAGCCTTTGGGTGCGGTTTCACGCTTCTTCAGGCTCCTCTGTGCCTAAAGCTTTTGCAAAGGGATGGAAGGCCTGAAGCAGTGTGACATTGCTCTTCCAAAGACTTTCATCTGTTTGCAAAAACTTTTGGTGTGGAGAAGAGAAGCCTTTGGAGGCAGGGTCTCATGAGCCTTCAGACTCACCAAGGCTCCCCAATGCTCTAAAAGCAGATCAGGTGTTTTCCTCAGCAGCCTCAGTGAGTCAATGAAGCTGAATAGGGCATGTTCATATTACTCAACCTCTGCTCTCACCACTCCACTTTTGGAGCATCGGGAGCAGGTGGCTTGGAAGCCCAGATGGAGGGGGAAGAGGTGAACTGGGACACATTAGTGGCGGGCATGGTCTCAGCTCCACTCATGCAAGAGAGAGGTCTTTGGGGCACCACTCACGTGAGTGATGCTGCACACATGCACTGGCCCACCTCTTGTACAGCCCAGTTCTGAATAGGCCATGCCCTGGTAGTGGACTGTAGCCCAGGGATTGGAGAATCCCTTCTATAGGAGGGATCCCCAATAACCAGAAAAACAAACAAACATAGCAGATTCCACTAATTTCAATCCTTAAAGTACACCCAAAGTAATAGCAGCACCATTTGCAAGCCTAATGTTCGGGTGTTCACAACTGGGTCAACAAATTCTTTCTCTCTCTCTCTCTCTCTCTCTTTCATCAGATTTATATAGCCACCCATCTCTCAAATGTGTTTCTGAGTGATGTACAACCACTAGTTAAAACAAAAAAAAATGAAAAATCAATGGAACACAAATATAAATAAAATCACAGGACAATGGACCAGCACATACACACGCTGTGTAACTAGGTCCTATCGGATGCAACAACATTAGCAGACAGAACTTAAATAGGCCCCTGTGATGGATCTCATGAAACAGGTAGATATAATTAAAGGGAGGGTGTTAGTGTTTAGTTATGCCAGTACAATTTCCTGTTGGATCAAGGACTAGCAGAGGGACTTTTTAACTTTGATTGTATAAAATATATTCTCATCACGATTAAGCACACAGTTTTATACTATACAAAACCTTGTCAATCTGGTGTTATGAAAACTGACTGGAACAAACCAGGTCTAATCTTATTCTTGTGCACATCTGTTCTTTGAATACTGTACTTACAAGAGTGAATAATCTTTATAGAATAATAATCTTAATTAAATCACATAATAAATGCTAATTATAGCATTAAAATTTACACTATAATAAATCTGGTAATTTTTCAACAATTATAAGCCCCACCTATCCTCTTTATTTATTTATTTATTTATTTATTAGATTTGTTTGCCATCCATCTTGCCTAGAGGCCACTCTGGGCCGTTTACAAACATTGCATCCTCTAACAGTGTATCCCATTTGAAAATTTCAGGTCAAAGTTACCCTGAATGATATAGATTTATAATATGTTTTTTTTTCCTGAACTACTTTTTCTACCATTTTCTACCAACTCTGTCTAATATAATCAAGAACGTTGTTGCTGAACTGGTTCACTAACTGGTTGATGATAATTGTAATTCAAAAAGGGCAGGTAGGGTCCAAGTTATAAAAAGTTATCCTAGACATTTTCCAACTCATAAAACAGGTCCTGCTATCTACCATTTCTATTGTAGCAGTCCTTTTTTCTTCTTTTTTCCCTTAAAAAATTAAAACATTATCTGTTTATATCTAAAGAATTGAATGCTTTTGTTACTCCCACAATATCCTGCGTTAGAAATTCTTTTGTTTCATATCTTTTTATTGTAATGCAACTAAAATAGGTAATACTTGCATTCCCTACAACTAAATATATAAACCATCATCCTCATTAAGTTTTCCTAAAGCTAAAATTCTCAGCTTCTCTGAGATTCATTATCCTACTAAATCCTTGTCTTCTCATTCCCTTTACGTCAAGAACATCAACCAGAAGGAGTTACCTTATGCTAACATGTTTTGAAGATAATTAATTGATAATTATAACCATATACAATCATTATAAGCAAAATAAAATAATACCCAAGGAAATGTGTGTGTGCATATGTTTTATTAACCACAATTGTACCGATATATTTAATTCTTTAAGGAGTTTTTTGATAGAAAGACAAACTTTCTTTCTTTGGATTTGTCAGTAATTAATTTCTTTTCTCCAAAGACAGATATTTTAATTATGAACTAAAAGAAATTTCTTGTTAAATATTCTCACAATGTATCATAGTGACCTAGCTTTTTCCCAAACTATTTTGAAGCATGCAAATTTAAGGAGTGTCTTGTTCTTTTTAGAACTTCCTTCAGATAAATCCTGTATAGTGGAATTGCAGAGAAATGAATTTTGATCTACAGTATATGTTCTGTTCTGATATTATTTTGGTAACTGAAGTCATCTGGGGAGTTGTTTGCATCAGAAAAACTTCTGATAAAAACCATTCATAAACATCATCTATATGGAAATGACCACTACAAGGCAAATAAATTATATACTGTACTTACACAATGCTCAGTATACCCAGTCACATGACATCTTCTTTGGCTTTCATATCTTTAAGTCAGCATGATCATTTGTAGGAGATAATTTCTGAAAAGAATGAAGCAATAAATGCTCTGAATACAAATTTAGATAATCCTAGATTGGCTTTAAATTGCACAATAGAATCATTTTTACCTGAAAATAAAATCCATCAAGCAAGCATCCTGTTTATCCCTCATTAATTTTGGTGATGCTTGAATATTTATTAGAAAGCAGTTCGGGATTTAAAGAAAATTGCCTGATAATCTTCAGTGCTAAAATACATGATGCATAAGTTACAAAGCTCCAGATTTTTCCTCGTCCCCCAAAGTGTTGCTGTATTGTAGTCTGTTGCTATCAGACTATAATTAAGTACTTTCAATAAATGAAACCAATGAAATAGTCCAGCATTGTTAATGAGAAACCCATTTAAGGTATTCTTATTAGTTATTTGCTCAATGCTAAATATCTATATATATATAAAATGTGATACATTCCTGGCATTTAATTACTTCAGTTGCTACTCAAGGTATTGCTTCTGATGACCATTGTAAAGTTAATCAATAAATAATCAAATATCTCTTTTTCTATTAGTGAAGAAAACAAATACCTTAACTTACCAGTTCTAAGTTATGTTCTTTAAGAAGTGAAAAGAGATGATGTGATGCTTTTCTCTGCTTCTCATGGGAAAATGAATCTAGCATTCTATCTCTATCTCATAAAGTCTATTTTTAGCATGTAAAAATCATTAGGCTGCTTCTAGACATGGTCATTTGAGAGCATACATTCTGAAATCTATTGAATTGTTATTTATGAATAAATAGGAATCCCTAAGTATGTCAACCGAATTCAAAATAGTATCTACAGAGGATGATATAAATATTATTTCTTCTCACTCCCTCCTGATGAAGTAAACAAAAAAAACCCACCTCTTTACAGAATATCGATTCAACTATTGAAAACAAATTATCACAGCAGTCATGATTTCCTAACAATAGCAGTATTGTTACTGGACTGTGATTGAATAGTTGTCCAAGTGAGTTCCTGTTACTTGTCCCAGCTTCTGCCAACCTATCAGTTCGAAAGCATGTAAAAATGCAACTAGAAAAATAGGGACCACCTTTGATGGGAAGGTAACAGTGTTCCGTGCGTCTTTGGCATTTAGTCATGCCGGCCACATGACCACGGAGATGTCTTTGGACAGCTCTGGCTCTTCGGCTTTGAAACGGTGATGAGCACCGCCCTCTAGAGCTGGGAAATACTAGCAGGTATGTGTGAGAGGAACCTTTACCTTTACCTCAGAAGAAATCTTTGAATTCTATTGCAGCTGAGTGCAAGATTCTAGTTGCATAGGATAGGAAGTTATGAAACTAGTAGAATTGAGGTTAGTTTCTTAGTGCCTTGGAAGAAGCATCCCCACCACCATCAATTTTAATAAAGAATTTGTTCTCAATTGCTATTTTAAAAATTGGAGAAAAAAAATTACAAACAGAAGCAGGCAAGATGAGTTAAAAAAAGGTAGGGAAAGAGAACATGGTCAGAGAAGTGAAACAAGTGAAATGATTCCCATTTTAACAAATACCGAACAGTTTTTCAAGGGAGAACATTGATTTTCACTTCTTTATATTTATGATTCATTTCCCTAATTTTTTTTTAAGAAAACTTGTGTAAGAAAATATTTTAAAAGTAGCCATAAATTGAAGGAAATTGTTTAAAAATAGTGATAATCACAAATGCAGAAGCAAACTGATGCAAAAACCATAAATATGATACAGAAAGAAGAGATGAAATGTCAACTTGAAAAACATTGCAGAATGTAGATAGAAAGCCTTAAAGTCAATTAAAATCTCTACTGGGGTCTGCTTACCATGCTTTGTATAAATTAAGAATACCATCCCTCCCTAAAGTAAATTATTTCTATACAGAAGTTTTATTTTATATATCAATTCACTTTCACAGTAAACTGAAGATTTTTTTTCCAGATTAGACATTAAATAGTTATTTATGGTGTCTGAATATAAGTTTCGATGTAGACATCTAATCAGAAGACAATGGGTAAAACCTTTATTCTTGAATAAAGAACAAGGTTTTTTTTAAATCAAGATAATATTAAAGAGCACAAAATTGGCAGATTTTAAGCAATATTCTTTTTTCTATTCATATCAATATTGAAGGGAATAATTCTAGTCCTTGCATGTTCACAAAGTATTATTTTTTATTTTATCGCCACATGCAACAGTAAAGCAAAGCAAGAAATTCTAAATGATGTTTAAACAATGATTATCCAGAACAATGTCAAATTTTATCTCTACCACTCTTACATGCAACTAAACACTGTTATGCTCTATTGTGCAAGTATAAAACCCGTGCACTTTCTTTATTTTATAACATCTATTGAGTAAAGTAATATAAAAACCAAACGCTATAAGATTAGTATCCAAAATGATACTAATACAAAAGTATCCAATTAGTATCCAAAATGAATTGTATCATTACAGAAAAACAAAAGTAGTTGTTGTTTTTTTAAATACATTGTTAGAGGCCATTAGGAAGGGATACAAATGTATATTCCTGGCCATAGCCATCAATTAAACACACAGGGATGGTAAAAAGAATACATTATTGACTTATAACCTAAAGCTATATGATGATTTTACCTGATAGCAATAGCAATAGCACTTAGATTTATATACCGCTTCACAGTGCTTTACAGCCCTCTCTAAGCCATTTACAGAATCAGCATATTGCCCCCAATAATCTGTGTCCTCGTTTTATTGATCTTGGAAGGATGGAATGTTGAGTCAGCCTTGAGCCTGGTGAGATTTGAACATCCACATTGCAGGCAGCTATCAATCAGTAGAAGTATGACAATACTGCGTATTGGAATTACACCTGATAAATATTTTCTTTAATAAATGGGATCAAATATAGGCCAACAATTAGTAAAAATTAAATCAACTTTATTAAAATATATTTTTTCAACTTTTATGTAAAGCTGAAGAATAAATACTTGAATAGTAGTATATTCTTTCTTGATGCTCTCAACAATTGGAAGTGCTTCTAAATTTAGTTGCATGATGCCGACACTCTTTCTTCAAATTCTTCCTCAAACTCTTCTGTCATGAAGCCTCTGCCACAATATTTAATTTAACTGCAACTAAGCTTAAATATACACAGTATATTTAAGTAATTGCTTGAATGTCACATAATATTCATGGTGGAGAGATTCCTTGGGGACATAAATGAAGAATCTTGGCATATAATCCCAGAAGAGCTACTCAAGACATAGAGATCATACCAGCTACCCCGTAAAACCAACGTGGATGTCTAGTACTAATGCTGCCATGCAAGAAAAGAAAATCTGAAGTTAGCGAAAGACAAGTACATGTGGGAATATGAAATGTATGAAGCATAAACATGGAAAGCTTATGTACATTGAGAGATTAAGTGAATTGACTACAAATTCACATTTTAAAAATTAGCAAATTGAAATTGACAGGTTTACTACTTAGGACACAAATAACAAAGAAGGAACAATGTATGGAAATTCTCAGTCATCCAGGTCATGGTTGTCCCAAACATGCTTTTTCAAAGAATCCAAATGACCAGCTGTCTATAAGGAAGGTAAATTCTTCCATTCTCCACCATCCAGCCAGAGCTAAAGAAGCTTCTTGGATGAGAAGTGAAATGTCTTTGAAAGAAAAACCAGAAAATCCAGTTGCCTCTTGAAAAACCACATTTGGTCCAACACTGGAAGTTTCTAAGAAAAGATTGGACAACCATTTGTCTGAAATAGCATAGGGCAAGAGTCTTCAAACTTGGCAAGTTTAAGACTTGTGGACTTCAACTCCCAGAATTCCTGAGCTAATATGACTGGAGGAGGAA